>JAMPIV010008409.1:0-51182 GCA_024509875.1 Oreohelix idahoensis
GACCATCTGTCTATATCCCGTAGTTCAAAATATTTATGTATCCGTCTTACTGTCTGATTGTCTGTCGGCCTGTCTGTCTATATCGGTAGTTCAATATATCGATTTATTTGTCTTACTGTCTGCCTGTTTGTCTGTCTGTCTATCATCTAATAAACATTTATTATTCCCCAATTTAGCATCCATTCATCGCCTGTCAAATACATCGCGTGTCAAATTTTAGAATCGATACCACGGTGCACCTATGACTGTTTTTGTAACCTAAATATAGTCAAGGCATTCAGTTAAGAGGGTTTGGAAATTGTAATTTGTAAATGTGTTTGATGTGGTATAGTGAATGAATGAGGAGACGTGGAATACGGCCATGCTGTGGTAGTAGTTGTCTTTGTAATAGTAGTAGGATGAGCCGTGGTTGTAATAGTAGTAGTAATAGTAGTAGTGGTAATAGCAGTAAAAGTAGTAGTAGTGATAGTAGAAGTAATATTTGTTGTATTATAGTAGTAGTAAAAGTAATACTAGGGGCATGAGAAGTAATAGTAGTAGTAGTAAGAATAATTATAAAAGTAATATGTCTTGACATCGTAGTAAGCATGGTACAATTCGAATAAAGGCGTCTTCTGTCATAGTCATTAGTTAATGACCCCAAGCCTAAGGTGCTCCAATGTGCTGAGAGGCTGAATGGCTAATTGGAAATTAGTCTTAAACATTGGCTGTCTGGAATGCGAGCGGGGCGGCGCCTGACAGATGGACTTCTTAAGGAACATCCCTTGCCTCTTCCCTGGCATGGTGGCTTTACCAGGGTGACCGGTTATTTCCACCATATCTTGACAAAATAAGATGAATTTTGCAACACATCACAATTATATCGGGAGCTACGGAGGTCGTGCTCTGTCGCCGTTGCCTTCGGCAAATGTAACGAAGAATCGTGGATACAGAAGGAGAGGTAGGGGGGAGAAGAGGAGAAAGAAAAAGAAGAGCTGGTGAGAGAAAAACAAGAAAGAAAGCGGACAGACTCTCTATGACATACTTACGTACAGGGTACTGGAACTGTCGAAGGGCCTTCCAACCAGCAGCCATTATTCAAACTATCGCTTATGATTTTGAAATATTAATGATTGTCACGGAATTGCCTCCCCTGCTTTGCAGTAATGGTCCAACAGTGGCCAAAACTCAAAAGTATCTAATATGGGCCTTCAAAGGTGCCTACCTTCGCACAAGATTACTCTTGGCAGAGTTATAGATAGAAGAATAATGATGCTTCTATCTCAAGGCAGTTTTCATATTTCAGAATTCAAGAAAAATGCTGCGTTGGGCATGGCAATTGTTAACTTAATGGAATGATATATGGCATATGGCACCTCTTAGGCTCAGCTTCGTTGTTAGATCAATGTATGACCTCCTGCCAATTGGCACAAACCTTGTGAGATGGGGAAAGTCGGATGATGAGCAGTGCCCCCTGCGCCATGGGAGGCAGACACTTGAACACGTGCTCTCAGCTTGCAAGGTGTCATTAGGGCAAGGGCGATACACATGGCGCCACAACAAAGTGCTAAATGAGCTGGCTGCGACAATAGATCTGGCAAGGATGAAGGCGAATAGCAATGTCAGGCCAAACACCGCAAACACATACTTTCTGAGAGCAGGAAAGTCAGCACACCCAAAACCGAGTAAATCAGGTAGCAGTGTACCATCTCTCCTTGACTGTGCAAATGGCTGGGAGATGGCGGTAGACCTACCTGGAGGAGGGGCATACCCAGAGAGTATCAGGAAATCTCGATGACGGCAGGATATAATGCTGCATTCTTCATCATCGCACCAGGTTATATTGATTGAACTGCCCGTGCCATTTGAATCCAGATTGGAAGAGGAACATTTGTTCAAAGCGGCCAAGTGTAGTGATCTGGCCGCAGATCTGAGACACGATGGGTTCACTGCAAGGGTCATGGCTGTTGAGGTGGTTGCAAGAGGGCTCGTGGCTGCATCAGTGTATGATCTATTGAAACTGTTGGGGCTGAGGGGACAGTAGAGAACAAGGGTACTGAGGAAGCTTAGTGAAACTGCGGAAAAGGCATCATGCTGGCTGTGGAACTACCGCAATGGTCTATGGAACTCGGGACAGTAAACTCTGCGGTACAGAAAACATTAGGAATTTTTCTAAGTCCACAATACGTTGAGTTTTTTGGTGTACTGGTGAAAGGGCTGTGACTGACGTGCAACACGCGGCGTATATTATAAGAGGTATTGGGCACAAAATAACATTTGCTAGCGCGCAGTGGCTAGCCTCGTCGGCTTTGCGCAGGTGTGTCAGTGTCTGTCCCTAGTCGTGGTGTGCGGCGGAACGAACGGAATAATTTGTCTTCTCTTTGTTACTTTCACAGTTGCCTCCACGGCTGGCGGAGTTGTGGATTTTAAAGTTGCTACCAAAGTGAAATGGGTTCATTTTCGATGCAAGACAACAGGGGGCTGAGAAACTTGGGAGTCATGACCCAAGGGGGCCCCCCCCCCCCCCCCCCCCCTTAGAGTGTAAAGGAGTATACAGGGCCGAAACACTTGTTTGACGGGGGAACCTCTTCTGATGATCAGATTGCCTCCTGTTGTATCCCTCTGCATAGAGTTTCCTATCATCATGATCCGCCGCCTTTTATGAAGAATCAAGCAATTATTAATTTCAGCTCGTTCACGCCCCCACCCTGATGTACTCAGTGGAATTCTTATTATTCTGGTATAGCTCTGTTTAGAGTGTATTTAGTAAACTGACTGAGACAAACATGCAGTACATTCAAAATGATTAAATCGACGTTAAATTTGTATATTTACAAATCACAAATTTAATAATCAACTAACTTTTAACGGTTTAAAAAAATGAATAATCTTTAACAGAAAATACTCATGATGGTATGGTGTTTTATGTAAGAAGTCACTTGGCAGCTTTTAAGTTTGACTTAACTGCAAATGGTAGTTTCTATTCCCGCTGGGTTTTTGGGTTCTGTGCAGATAGGTCACTGAGTTCTCGCGTCTCTGGTCAAGATTAAAGGCGCAGCACGTTCCAAGTACGATCAGGGAGTAACTGCAAAGCTGGTTCCGCGTCACTAAGACCCTCTAATGATGGTGTCTAACTCGATGTCAGTCCACTTTTACCCTCACTTTGTTCCAGAGTTTAGTGCCCGCAACTGGTACCACCAATTAGTGTGGTAAAAGAAGAGAAACGAATACCCTCTGAGTATTGAGTTCACGGAAACATACTTATTTGTCCCCATCTTCCTATTCTACCAACCCATCTACCTCCAAATTTACCTTCGATGAGAATTAAGCTTAATCCCTTGAGAGAAAACTTTCTTTACATTTAAATTGAATAGCTTTATATTTACTTTACACTGGTTGAAAAATGTTCACAAGATAGACTGAATATGTTTTCAGCTACATCTACAAGGGTTGATAAGCTTGAAACTTTCATTAATTTTAAAGTGAATATGTTTACATAGACATTTACACTGGTTTGAAAATGTAAATATTATAATTAGAATGTACATCATTTCTTTCATCTTTCCCTCCCTGCTCCATATGGAACTTAGGACTATCTATGCTTTTAGTTCTCTTTAAGAAACTAGCAATAAATCAGTCACCAGCCCTTGCAGTGGTGGTTCATGAAATCATCATTCTATATGCTGAGGTTGCCAGCATCAAATGACTCGGACATCGACTAGCAATTTTCACATATTAATATTCACATGGCAATATATACATATTAGTTCACATGTTAGTAATGAAAAATATAGAATGTAAAATGTAACTTACGCAAATCTTGGCTCACATTATGTTTGCTCAGAGGAATAAAGGCACTTGCAGATGCCCTTTTACACGTGTTCTTGGGGGTCATTACTTTAACAATAAATTCCCACTTTGACTCCGTGTTCCAGATTCCTCAGATCCCGGTTTTCCTTATTAAAATGACAGAATTTTCCTGGGCTGTTTAAGTCCTTCAAAATACTCCAACAAAAGTCCGGTCTGATAAATGAAATTCTGATTCTAACTTCTGGTAGTCTAGTGGTTGTCTTAAGCGATTCTCACAGTGAACTAGACTTGCAAAAAAGCCAGGTTATATTTCCTGACCCCCCCCCCCGCATTTGTTTGCTACAATACTAAGCAGTGCTCTAATCGTTTCAAACATGCGTGTTTTTTTTTTTTTTTTTGGGGGGGGGGGGGGGGGGGAGGGTAATTCAAAATATTTCCATGTAGAAAAATTATGCGCGTAATGCAGAGGTCACCTACCCCATATATGGCAATAAAAAATCCGATTGCCTTCTCTGCAAATACCTACAAATACAACATCTTACTTTTATCTTGTAATATCTTCGTAATACTGCTATCCGGGTGCTAGTAACTCAATCCGTCTTCCAGGTGCATGTCTGTAATATGTCCGCAGACGGATAATTTATCTCACTCATCCTTGTGCAAACACTGACCCTCGTGGAACCATCTGTGCTGTGCCTTTTCATGCCAGTAATTAGGGAATCCCAATCACCATGTCAGCGGGGCCAAGGTTTGGTACATGAGAATTTTACCAACATGACTCGTTCAATATTGCATCCCCTGTCTTCTTTCTCAGCAAGGATGGTCAGGTAAACAGACAAGACGAATTATTACTGACAGGAGTGAAAGAATGTTTGAAAATACAAAATATCTGCTACATAGCAGAGAAAGAAAGAGGCGCCGACCATTTAAAAGCGTGTAATAAGTCAGAACAACAAATGTAACTGATTACAACGGTAGTGAAGCAGATATCGACACAAAATAATTATATCCAGGAGACCAATTTAAAAGTGAATACCTCATGCATGGCTAGATACAAGTGTCCATTCTAATGAGGATGCAGAATTACAGGGTCTTGTACTGCATATAAGCGGTCAAAAATTGCAAATCTTCAATTTATGTGCCCGCGTGGATCGCCTTTCGGAAGAAAGTAGCTGGGAGTTCCTGATAAAATTATTCGAAGAACCTAACAAGATGTCCTTAATTGCGGGCGATTTTAATGCTAGATCTATGGAATGGGTGGACTCCACGGAAAATAGACAGGGTGTTGCCTTGAACTAGGATTTAGTCAGCTGAAACCTATCCATTTTAAATGATGGACGCCCAACAAGACTGGTATATAGACCATGAGATACTGATGGTGTCATAGATCTGGCATTGATATCTAGTGCTGCCGCCACCTTTGCACGTTGGGATGTATTGCAAGTTCAAGAAAACGATCACCTACCCTGTGTAGTCCTCATTGCAAAAGGAAAGATCACCAGACACAGGAAACCGAAACAGACTTTCCAGTATCATACAGGCCCACATGACAGTAGTAGCCCTGTGCACATATTGCGTCAAATTGCGAAACAAAAGACAACTCGTACACCTTTTACACAACCACCCTGGTTGAATGAGACAGTAGAGACATCATGGCTGGAAAAGGAAAGCGCGACAAAGTTATGGCGAATAGCACGGATGAGAAGGGCAATGAATTATAAAGAGGTGGCAGATTTTAAGGAGAAAAAGCAAAGGGCCATTAATACTTTCAAGAGCTTGGCAAGAGAAGCCAAAGACGCAGTGTGGGAGGGCTTTGTATGGCCGCATAACTACCATTTTGTTAGAAACAGACCATAAAATCTTAACTAAAATAAAAAGACATAGAAGGGAGGGAATATTACGGCAGGGCGTTGGTAATAAATGCAGGTTATCCTTTAGCGGGGGTCCGGTGATATTTTAACCCAATGAAATAGCTGGGTTGAGCCTAACCAACGCTTTCAGCAGATTCCCCAGCGAAAAAAGTTAGAGAGAAGAAAAGTGTCTGAAGAGAACAGACGTGTCTATACAAGCCAGTAAACAGTTTTTCTACAAATGGACCTTAGAGGTAGTTGAGATAATCAACCAAGTAATTATTCTGTGTACTGCCACACCACTATGTATGAGCATAGACCTAGAAGTGTGTTTTTCCATTTTTTCGGAATATTTGTGAGTATAAATGCAAAATATCTTTTATGTTCCAGCACGTTTTGCCTTACGTTGAGAAACCAATGATTGTTTACCAAGTTTGAGGAAAATCCTGTTAAAAGCAAAGAAATAAGAACTGGGACTAAGAATGGAAAAAATGGAAAGAAATAGTAACATAAACCATTGCCTGGTATGGCATATAATGAAAGAAAAATTGGAGAAAACTGGAAAAAGAATAACGCGATCGAGACATGCATTGGTGGCTTGCTGCAAGTTTTGAAAACCATGCACGTTATAACATGAAATGTCTAACACTTCATATTGTCTGGTGACGTGTCACATATTGTCTGGTGACGTGTCACATATTGTCTGGTGCCGTGTCACATATTGTCTGGTGCCGTGTCACATATTGTCTGGTGACGTGTCACATATTGTCTGGTGCCGTGTCACATATTGTCTGGTGACGTGTCACATATTTCTGGTGACGTGTCACATATTGTCTGGTGACGTGTCACATATTGTCTGGTACCGTGTCACATATTGTCTGGTGCCGTGTCACATATTGTCTGGTGCCGTGTCACATATTGTCTATTTGGTGCCGTGACCAGCCTGGAAACCAGTGTACAAATACAACACAGCTATATGATCATTGATGCTGTTTCACCTAACAGGACACCAACGTTATAACTGTTGATTTTCCATCTGCGAGTGCGGTGTCACACTTTGTTTATTTAGTGTCGAGTAACAACCCAGAAACCAAACCATAACTACATGACTGATATATCATCATTGATACTGTTTCAACTAGCCGGAGAACAATGATATAATTGATGTGTAGCATTCGTGCAAATATTTTAGTATGACATAACAAGAACATAAAACAGCATGTGCTATAGTAGGAAATTAGAACAACATTAAACACTGTGTGCTGTTTGCAGAAATTAGAACATTAAACACCGTGTGCTGTATGCAGAAATTAGAACAACATTAAACACCGTGTGCTGTATGCAGAAATTAGAACATTAAACACCGTGTCCTGTATGCAGAAATTAGAACATTAAACACCGTGTGCTGTATGCAGAAATTAGAACATTAAACACTGTGTGCTGTTTGCAGAAATTAGAACATTAAACACCGTGTGCTGTATGCAGAAATTAGAACAACATTAAACACCGTGTGCTGTATGCAGAAATTAGAACATTAAACACCGTGTGCTGTATGCAGAAATTAGAACAACATTAAACACCGTGTGCTGTATGCAGAAATTAGAACAACATTAAACACCTGTGCGCTAAAGAGGCAGATTATAAGAAGACAAACAATATTCATATCAGAGTCAAACACTTTTAGAGAATAGTGAACTTTATTTTATACTGTGTGGTTGTTAATAGTGTCATTAGTACCAAGAACATTTGTATGAAAATAGTTTAATGTTTCTTATTTTTTGGGCACCCAAAAATGTATGTGTATGTTTGTTGCAGTACTGCATGTTGTTGTATTTTTGTGAGTTGATGCGTATTGTCGTTTTTTTTTTTTTAATACTAACAAATACTAATATAGTTTGTTCTCCACAGCTTCATTAATATCGCCATGCATTACAAATGACTTTTATCCCACAGATTGTTCAAGTAATCTTTATTTTTTTTGTACATTTACAAGCACTTGATATTTACCGCAATTTCTTTTTCTTTCATGTCTCCTAGAAATTGATTTAATATGGCGTATAATCCGTTTGTTTGTTGTACTATTTAACGTTAACAAACTTGGCAGATTGTGCACAGTGAAGATACATTTTCAGGTATTACTATTAAGGTACAAGGGAGACCTAGATACAATTTTTAAGAAAAAGAATTATCAAATGGCTGCCACAACTGAAGATGAAACAAGACGTATTTATATAAGGGAATATAGAACCGATGTTGTCTCATAACAGATAAAAAATGCAAAGAAGAATGATACATTTCTGTTACAAAGAAGCATATTGAAGGTTTATTGAATTATCTCAAATGTTAATTACCAAAATAATCAGTCCTAATGAGACTGTAATGCACATGATATAATCACATGATAATAGTGACAGCATTTAAATATTCAATATACACCAGATGAAGTCACTGATTTAAAGATTGAAATGAACTTTAAGTAACCAATGAACTGGACGAACAGTACTTTGGATGTACAACTGTTATCACAAATGGGAGATAAACTAAATACTGAGAATCAAAGACAAACTTATCCGTGGTATCGGAACATGCATTATAGGACTCAAGGAGATAACTGAGTCACTAATGATGTTATAAAGACTAGATTGGTCACATGTTCAGAGGAACAAATACAACGGAAAGAAGACACTTGCGGTAGTCAGGATTGTTAATTCAGAGAGGAACATTTGGCGGGACTGCGAATATAAATATTATCGATAAACGAAAGTCGAATTCTTTAACGTCTCAGAGGTTTCGAGACATTGGACAAGCTAATAAACAGGACTGGACATTAATAAACATTGAAGAGGACACACGACGCGCTACAATGAAGAAGTATCTTCGGAGAAACATTGAAGGCAGATGGAAGCCAGATTTAAGATCCAAAGCTACGTTGGATTCGAATACAAGAATAATGAGTATATTGTCTGCGGAGACAAACTCAGAGAGAAGAAGAAGATGATCAAGACAGAAGAAATAAAACTTGGCAGATAAGGCGACCATTAAGAATACACATGGGGAAACACTTTTATGAACCGAAGGAGAAGTCAGAATATTGGTGAGAAATTTCGAGGATTCGAATACCACTGATTCTGACTATGTATGATATGGACCTACAAACAATGAGACACGAAATTTAAGATAAAATTCTATAGAAATAGGATGTTGAGAGGAATTAATGAGGATATGCTGTTAGAGTCATCATGTATTGATGACTCTGAAAATGTTAACAATAGAGTTACGGTATCGATCCACACACACATACTCATATATGATCGCATACAAAAGAAAAATGAATTCATGAATAATAAAAAGGTTGTGTTCTGGCAATGGCCAAGTTTATCCATGAATAATTAATTAACACTTCATTTGACACAACATTGATTCTAACACTTCATTTTACACAACATTGATGCTTGATTTTTTTTTTTTTAATTCATTGATGTATGGATATATAATTTTCTGTTATTTTTCCTGCATGGTTTTATTCAATTTGAAATTTTCAATTCTTATACAAGGTAGATGTTGTAATGTAGCGTGTACCAATATATTTTCAGAATTTTAATGTGCACATGGATTGCCAAGAGTCGCAATAAGGATGTTGATATTATTGCATGACACTGAAATTTTTTTTTTGACTTTGATACACGGTCTGATTGTGTTCCACATAAGTGTTAGGGCAGGAATTTGCTTAGCTGGAGTATGGTGTCTAGGGTTGATGTTTAGTGTAAGTCCAACATTTGCAAAGTTCACACAAAACGTAAGGCTAGTCTTCAGCAGTATGAAAACCCAATAAACCTGATTGACGTTTAACAATATATGTATACTTTAATGCACGAAACGTAGCTCCTCAATAAGGTATCCATTAAATTGACAACGGGAATCTCTAGCCAGTCCATACAGTAAGTCTATCGTCATGTAGACTACAGGAACAATGTCAGAGTCATCTTGCTGAAGTATTTAATATATAATATTCACTCATTCCTCTCCTTTCGGCGCTGACAAGTCCGTACAAATATAATCGAGCTTAGGCTCCAAACGTAGGACGACCTAGCTGATCTGAAACACATAAAACTCTATATCCAGAGTACACTTTTGGAGCTCGTGCAAACACGACTTTCTCACATGGAGACACACACCCAAAGAGACCGAATTACCGCTCACATGTTCCATCTGAAACCGGCAACGGATATCGTCTGCTTAAAATCAGCAGACTATGTGACGTACCTCCGGGGTCGTCCTGGTAACGCTAGTCAACAAGGAAGTGAGTACAAACCAAGTCGAGAGCGATAGAAAGCTGTTATGAATTTAGTCATAACAATAAGTACTGTTGGTTATAATGCCTTCAATTTGATATAATTCCTATGTATATGAATGTTGTTGATTTTTTAACCACAATTTTAACCATTGCATTACTTTGAATTTTCTTATAAATTGGCACTTTAGAAGTGCATGGTTGTTGTTAATTTGAGGTTTCTATATAGAAATATTTCCCTCTGGTAAATATTGTGTGTGGCTGGGGTGGGTAATGTGGCAGGAAATGGGGATGAACACAAGGACAGGCTTTGTCAGTTTGAACTTTAAGTGAACCGACACACACGTAGGGTCATTAGCATATTAAGCTAGTGGGATCAGGTCAGTTGAACGTCCTGGCTTTGCAGGTGGGCTAATTGTAGGAAGAGTGACAGATTTATTTGAAACCACCGGGATTGTCCTGGATTGAGTTAGTCTGATAACAAAAGAGTACAAACTGAATTAGTAACAATAAAGAAAGCAAAGTAGTGTGAGACAGTACAAACTGAATTAGTAACAATAAAGAAAGCAAAGTAGTGTGAGACAGTACAAACTGAATTAGTAACAATAAAGAAAGCAAAGTAGTGTGAAACAAGAAACGATTAACTAAACTTTTTGCCACGTATAGTCTTTCGGAACTATAATTTTAAGGTCGCAAAATGATTTGTTTACGATTTTAAGAACGAGTGTATAGCACGAGCGTTTGTCTAGAGAAACCTGGGAAACCTATATACTAAGATGCTGTGTCAGGGGTAGAATCCAATTAGTGAATCTTTTTGGTTGTTATTTTTAGAGGGCAAAAGTAACAGGTGATTGACCCAGACGAAAAATTTGAAGGGCATTTTTTTAGGAACTAGAATTATATCTTTGTGACGGTATTGCCTCCACTGCTTTGCAGTAGTGGTCCAAAAGTGGCCAAAACTCAAGAGTATCTAATATGGGCTTCAAAGGTGTCTACCTTCACACAAGATTACTCTTGACAGAGATGTAGATAGAAGGTTAATGACACTTCTATCACAAAGGGAGTCTTCACAAGATATTCAGATAAGCGAAAACAATGATGCTTTGGCTTAGCAAGTTAGTTCTAGAATCTGCCGACCACTTTTGTGAAGAATTAAGCAATGATTTATGCTAGCTCGTTTAAGCCCCCACCCCAGATTTACTCAGTGGAGTTCTTATTATTCTGGTATAGTTCGGTTTAGAGTGTGTCAAAAGTATCTAAATGGATCGTCAAAAGTTTTTACCTTCGCACAAGATTACTCTTGGCAGAGATGTAGATAGAAGTGTAATGGCGCTTCTATCCGAAGGGAGCTTCACAAGATAATTCAGAAGTCAAGATCCATGTGGCATAGCGCTGAGCAATGGTTAACTTATATCTGTCCGTCACCTTTTGTGAAGGATTTAAGCAATGGTTTTTAGCCCGTTCAAACCCCTAACTGAGTTAATTCAGCGAATTCCTCTTCTAATGGTATAGCTCTGTTTAGAGAATATATGTCTATATATATATATATATATATATATATATATATATATATATATATATATATATATATATATATATATATATATATATATATATATATATATATATATAATATTCTGGCTCACACGTTTGCTTTCATACATTTAAACAACGGAAGCGACTATGACTATGATTGTTTAGTTTTTAAAACAACTTGTAACAATTTTAATATTGAATTAGTCTTTAACAGTTAAAATAAATATGGAAAGATTAGTGAAATTTTGCTGTAAATACACGTTTTCGTCACTGAGACGTAGGTGAGGATTTATCAAAGAGTCCGTTGCTTTCGCCTTTTGTACAAGAAAACTTAACTCTTGGTGAGTCCTGTCGCCGTGGTTTTCGTCACTTCTTGGTGATGAGTCCCAACGGGCTGATCACCCGTTTGCCAGTCACTTTGATTACGGAAACAACAACAAAGGGATTGATTTGTCGTTGCCCTAAAGACGCCATTAGGCGTGATGGGAGCAGCGGCAGAGAAAATCTATTCGCTGTTGCCCTTAAGACGCCACTAGGCGTAATGGCCACTGACTGCTTTGCCGGTCGTTGGCTAAGGACGGAAGAGAAGAGAGAGGTTGGTGATGAGTGTAATTCTCTCACACGAGTGGCGTAGTAACTTCAGTACTTCGAACCGTCTGATAGCTTGAAACCACAAGTAGTCTTGTACCACGAACTTTTGGAAAAATAGACAAACAAATGCCTCTGCTAAGTACACTGAGTTGGAAGCTTAACAAACGCATCCGCTCGCTTTCCACCCACCAATGTTAATCTCTCAGAAGAATTAAATTCTTGAGTATATACAGTGTAACTCAGGAAAGATGAATAGAAATTACCTCTGTGTATTAACTGGGAAAATGTGTCTGGTCAGCGCGAATAATGATTTGTGCCGGAACTAACATTAACAAGTTATATATATCTCTCACAAAATGATATGCTACACTTGAGGCACCTGTGATGTAATCATCACTCATCACTGCTCCAGTCGGAGTCTGGGGTCACCTCTACTGTCGGGTTTTCCGCACGACTAGCCAGAAACAATCACCAACGCTTGCTGTAGTGGTTTATGAATATACTTTTTTCGTATGTTGAGGTTGCCAGCCTCATATATAACCACTGAGCAAGAAACACATGTCAAGTTCACATTTGTAAAAGAAATGTTCACAATTTACCCCACATTTTTGGTTTATACACAATCTCCTCGCACAGGTTTCGGATGGGCACGAGAAATTTAGGTTATATGCTCTCGAATCAATTTCGTCTGAGGAATTCCTCTTATGAATCACTTGGTCTTGGAAATTATTTCTCTTATGACTGAAGATCCAATTCCTAGGTTTCCAGTCTCTGTATTTATAAAGGCGGGCTTACTTTTTAACGCTTTAAGTTTCCCAAATTCGTCGATCTGTTATAAGTATGGAATTCTAGGTCCGATCCTTCTCTTTCTGGTTTTTTGGGAGTTGCTCGTTTGAAGTTGCGAAGCGGTCTGTTCTGTGTCTCTGTTTGCTAGACCTTTATTTTCAGTTTCCAGTTCAAATCACAGATTGTACTTCCCGGCAAACTTTGCCAATGAGATTCATTGTATATTCCGGCTCTCACTTCAATCCAATCGTAAGCTCTTTGTCGCACTACGTGGGTTGGGGTGTTTAAATTCAAAAAATTCCCCACGTGTTAAAAATATTAAATTTAATATTCCCACGCGTGACCTCTTTCAAATCATGCAGTGATATCTTCCGGTGACATCTTGATAACTGTCACAAACACATCACATGTGTGAACTTGTTTGCCTGGCGTAATGTCTTCCGCCAAGATGTCTACCCAGACAGATTATCTGCGCTAATCACACACAGGGATGGGCCCGTGAAACTATTATCTCATTATCGTCTGTGTGTTCGTGCCTTGTTCAGACAGTCAAACAAAAGGGTCGCCGGCCGCTCAGACAAACAATATGATTGTCCAAAGAGGATCGTCTATTATCAAAGATTGGCTAGGCGACTCACAGCGACAAACGTATTACCGCTGACCGGTGATAATGACCGGGTATTGTTACGATAATACCACAGTTCACCTGGCGGAACGTAAATATGTCTGAGTAGTGGTAAAGCAAAAATGTATGAGATAAAGATAGTCCCGTAGCAGATACTTCCTTTGGGGAGTGGAGTGTTAGAGACTTCCCCTACTAGATTTAGCATAGAGCAAAATAATGAATAAAAGGGCAACACATTTTCAAATAATAAGCGATCGGAGAGAAAATGAAGAAAAGGGATACTGCCGGAGTGACTGAAGGTGTGAGAAAGCCACAAAAAGAACACGTACAGTTGTTTTGTCACAGCGTGTGTAGTAAATTGACTGAGACAAACATGCAGTAACTTTAAAATGATCAAATCGAAGTTAAATTTGTAAGTTTACAAATAACAAAATTTAATAATCACTTAAGTTTTAACAGTTTGAAAATAACTGAATAGTTTAGAAGATAAGTTTCATCATTGTTTGGTAGTAGAGATGATGAAAAAAAAGTTCACGTTGGCAGCGTATAATTTTCACTTTGCTTCCAATAGTAGTTTCTGCTCCCGCTGATGGGTTCTGTTTACACTACTCTCGCTCGTCGTTGGTCAAGGTTGTATGTTGTAGGGTGTAGCTCGTTTACCAGAAATGTCAAGGACAGTCTACAAAGTTGATCCCTCGTCTTAAAGCTTAGGCCACTGTTCCTTTCTTGTTCCAGAGATAGTTCTTTCTGCTGGTACCACCAATAACTATGATAAAGAATAGAAACGAAACGCTCTTCTGAGTATTGCGTTTCCCGACACATACTTATATGCCCCCCTCTTCTATTCTACCATCCCATATCTAAGAATTTACCCTCGATGAGAATTAAATTTAATCCCTTGGGATAAAACTTTCTTTTACATTTAAATTGAATAGCTTCCGCTTTACATTACATTTAAATGAAAAGGTTAATAGTACAGATAGAGTATGTTTACATTTACATTTTCACTGTTTGAAAAGTGTTCACAATATAAATTGAATATGTTTTCATTTATGTTTACACTGATTTGAAAAGTTTGAAACTTTCATTAATTTTAAAATGCATATTTTCACATAGACATTTACACTGGTTTGAAACTGTAAATATTATACTTAGAATGCATATCATTTCTTTCATCTTTTCCTCCCTGCTCCGTATGGAACTCGGGACTACTTTATGCTTTTAGTTCTCTTTACGAAACTAGCAATAAAGCAATCACCAGCCCGTGCAGTGGTGGTTCATGAATCATCATTCTATACGCTGAGGTTGCCAGCCTCAAATGTATGGGACATCCACTAGCGATTTTTGCATATTAAAATTCACATGGTAATGTACATATATATATATATATATATATATATATATATATATATATATATATATATATATATATATATATATATATATATATATATATATATATATATATATATATATATTAGTTCACATGTTAGTAATAAAGTATAGAATGTAAAATCACAACTTACGCTAACCCTGGCTCACATATTTTTTGCTCAGATGAATAAAAGGCACTGGCAGTTGCCTTATTACACGTGTACTTGGGGTCATTAATTTGAACTTTAATTCCCTTTCTGACTCCGTGTGTTTCCTTCAGTTTCCCCAGACAGCGGCTTTGCTTATTAAAATGATAGAGATTTCCTGGGCTGAATTGTAAGTCCTGATAAATACTCCAATAAAAGGTGTCCGGTCTGATAAATGGAAATTATAAATTCTAACTGGCACGTCTGGTGTCTTTGGCAAGCATGAATTTCACAGTGAAAAAAACCACTGAAATGTGTCAGGTTATATTCACTGTCTTACCCCACTCGGTTGGTTATGGGGCTCAAATGATCAGCCAATCTGATTTGAATATGTTGCATGACTCATCCAGTGCAAAATTTCAAACATTACTTTTCTGAAAATGGGCTGTAAATATCCGATTGCCGCCAGGCGAACTTACAGGCATACCGGTACCTCACACGACAATGTGTGTAAGATGTAACAAATTATTACTTTCGCTAAAGTAATGTCTTATCTGTTGCTTGAGCACACACAAAATCCGTCTCTTTCCAACCTTGGCGGAGACGCACCCGTGCCTTATCAGTGATTAAGCAGATTGCGCTGGCGATTTCCATGTTAATCTGCCGTGGCCAAGCTGTGGTAGACGAGAATTATCTCAGCCGCTCCATGCAAATATGATGGGTTTATCATCAGCCAGAAGTGTCAGATAAACAGAAAAATACAATATACTGAAAGTAGCGAAAGAATGTAGATACAAAATATCTGCTACTTAGCAGAGAAAGAAAGAAAGTGCGACAATTGAAAGTACGCAATAAAATCCGTACCACATATGTACCGGTTCTTGCCGTAGTGAAACAGAGATTGGAAGGAGATGGGGTCACCCCAATCCATTCTGTGACAATCTTGAGAGAAGTGTTTTAAATTGATTCAGAACGAAAATGTAGCCGCGAGTAGGTCTCACACATTGCGTTTAACAGTCATGTGATTTTTGTAGAATAGAAACTTAACTGTTAGTGACGTGTTTTCGTAGATATATTTTCAGATATAAGAGAAACATTAGTAACAGTTTATTTCTATATGTAAAGAACATTAGGACAGTGGTTCTCAAGATGTGGATTATGAAGAAATGAGATAATGACATTCTGCGGATCATCATCATCAGTTGCCATCTCCACAACGAAGGTTGGCTGTAATGGATCTCCAACGTCTTCTGTCTCTTGTCTTGATGGTGCACTCTGATAGACTCTTTCCTGTCCATCTCTTGATGTTGTCTTCCCACTTATAGCGCTGTCTTCCCCTTGCACGTTTGCCTTCAACTCTCCCTTCTGTTATGGTCTTCTGCAAGGTGTTATGCCTTTTTATGTGGCCAAAGTATTTTAGCTGCCAAACTTTGACCTCTCTCATTAGTTCTCTTTTCATACCTAGATTTTCTAGGACCTCCTTATTTGTTTTCATCTCTTTCCATGAGATACGCCCCATTCTTCTATATATCCACATTTCAAGAGCCTCAATTCTTTCTTCCAACTGCTTATTCATCGTCCATGTTTCTGCACCATACAGAAATGCAGAATATATATAATACTTCATGATTCTCAGTTTTAATTTGTGAGATAACTGTTTGGATGTCAGTATATGTTTCATGTTGTTGAATGTAGCTTTGGCCATTCCTATTCTCTTCTTGATTTCTGTTTCACATCTGCCATCTTCTGTTATTATATGACCGAGATATACGTAGCTCTTGACTTGTTCCAGGATTTTCCCATTTACGCTTATCTTTAATGTGGGTTTATCGTCTGTTTTACTAATTATCATAGTTTTTGTTTTCTCAATATTAATGTCGAGTCCATATTCATGACTTATACTGTTCACTTGCTTCACTAGTTCTTGTAACTGCTGTTCGCTTTCAGCTAACAACACGGTATCATCTGCATATCTAAGGTTGTTTATTGACCTTCCACTGATGTTCAGTCCTGGTATTTCCTGTATCTGTTTGAAAAATTTTTCGGTGTTTAAATTAAATAGGCAGGGGGACAGCACACAACCTTGTCTGACACCTCTTTTTATGTCTATGTATGGTGAATAATTCTTTCCAGATCTTACTGTGGCAGTTTGCTCCCAATAAAGGTTACTGAGTATTCTTATATCTTTTCCATCAATACCTATGTCTTCGAGGCATTCAATTATTTTCTCATGATGGACTCTGTCAAAAGCCTTCTTATAGTCAATGAAGCACATATACATACTTTTTTGGACCTCTTGTTACGTGCAGTCTTTGATATTTTACAATATTATACATTGGTATACTTGTTATGTTCGCAAATATTTTGTAAACAAAATAGATTCGTTTTAGTGCTTAAGGAAAAGTCATTATTGAGTTACTGCCCTTGAAAGGACTTTCGATCGAACTCCGCGGATGAATCCAGTTTTACTGCGATTTATTCTTTGTTTGGGTAGTAATAGATTGTTCTTGCTTCAGAATATCTATGGCCTGAATTTATGTGTATTGTTTGTCTGTGTAGGACGAATCTGTCTTATATCTGTATATCTTTACATATCTAAGTCGAACTATATGTTCTGTTGTCTCTAGAGAGGTCAAAGGCTGTTCGGCGGATGTGTCGCGAGAGAGGTGTGTTTTGGCTTCGCCATGATGGGCTGTGTTTTCTATGTCGGCTTGACGCCGGGGAAAAAGTGATCTCAGTGGTTTTTGGGGAAAGTGATAGTCGTCTAGACCTATCGTGTATGCTTTACCCCAGTGTTCATTCTTATTGCCAAGGAATGGCAAAATCATATTTCTGAAAACCAAGGTAATAAAGATACTCTTTTGAACTCTCGTACGAAGCCACCGTTTTTCGATAGGGATGATTTGTACGTCTGAGAGGATAATCTTACTTACTTACTTACTTAGTCGTTCCCCTTCTACCGTGAGGTGTAGAGGTTTGGAAGAGAGAGCGCCAGACTATTCTATCGGCTGTCTTCCTCCTGGCCTGGTTCCATTCTAGTCCTCGGTCCTTCAAAGATTGTCTAATGTTGTCCTCCCAGCGGACTCTGGGTCGTCCTCGGGGTCTGGATCCTTGGCTCTTTGTTTCCCATGCTTGTCGTGGTAGCCGATCTTCTCCCATTCTGCAGACATGGCCAAACCATCTTAGTTGGGACTGTTCTACTTGGGTCTGTAGGGGGTGGCATTTTAGGCCTTGACGTATCGTCTGGTTGCGTACCATGTCTCTTCTTGTTACTTCAACCACCTTCCTCAGATACCTCATTTCTGAGGTTTGGATCTGGCTGTTATGGGTTGTAGTCATTGCCCATGACTCGCATCCATATGTCAAGACTGGGACATAGGTGGAGCGGTATACAGCCATCTTCGTTTTCTTCCCAACCTCTCTCTTGCTGAGGAATCCTCGATTTATGGCCTGAAAAAGTCTCCCAGCTGCTGCTTTTCGAGTGGCCAACTCTTCTTTGATGCCTCCCTTTCGGTCTATAATAGCTCCGAGGTATTTAAAGTGGTCGACCTGCTCCAGGACCTGTTCTCCCAGCTTAATCTGATGTCTTCTTTCTTCTCGTGATATCACCATGGATTTTGTTTTAGAGCTGCTTATGACCATCCCTCTCTTCTCCAGCTCTTCCTTCCAGACTTGCAGGTTGGATTGGAGATGTGCCTCTGATTTAGCAATCAGGGCAACATCATCAGCAAATGCCAGCTCTGAAATATAGACCTGTCTCATCTTCCAGTACCCCACTGAATACTTTCTTGTTCTCTCCTTACATGCCTTGATGACATCGTCCATAAGGAGTATGAAGAGGTAAGGTGATAGGCTAGCACCTTGTCTTACACCAGTGGTGGTCCTGAACTCTTCTGACTTATGGTTTGCTGTCCTCACATAATTTCTGCAAGACTTGTAGAAGCTCTGTATAGCATGAATCAGAGGTGCTGGAATATTCTTCCTTGCCAAACAGTCCCAAAGTTTGCTCCAAGGGACCCTGTCAAACGCCTTTTCCAGATCTATGAAACAAAGATGGATCTCACTCTTGTACTCAAGGGCCTTTTCACTCAGCTGTCTGAGTGTGAAGATTAGGTCTTGAGTACTTCGGTTTGCTCGGAATCCGCACTGGACCTCATCCAATTGTGGCTCAGCTAGGCGTCGGAGTCTCTGCTCTAGGATTCTAGAGTAGATTTTTCCAGGGACACTGAGAAGGGATATGCCTCTATGGTTTCCACACTGTCGATTGTCACCCTTTTTGAAAATTGGTGTTATGATGGCGATCTCCCAATCCTTTGGTATGGTCTTGTTGCACCATGCTGCCTGTAGGACCCTTAGGAGTAACAGGTCGCCTGATGCTCCCATGTACTTAACCATTTCTGGTGTTATACCATCATGCCCTGCTGCTTTGCCCATCTTGATTTTCTCCAGTGCTGCCTTCAGTTCTTCCATCTTTATGTCATCTTCATCACCATTGGTTTCCTCTTCTGTGCTAGCGGTTATCATTTCTGATGTTTGACCTTGCTCACCATCAAGGAGTTCTGAGAAATATTCTTTCCATCTTTCCATTACTTCCTTCGGGGCAGTAAGCAATTTGCCTTGCTTGTCCTTTATAAATTTGAGAGGGCATTGTTTTTCCTTCCTCATGTTCTTTAGGGTCTTATAGAACAATTTCTGGTTTTCTTGTGCATCTTTTTCTAGCTTTTCTCCAAATTCTTCCCAGGACTTCTGTTTTGCTGCTAGCACTTTGTTCTTTACTTCTGTTCTGAGTGTCACATATTCTCTATATTTTTCCATTTGTCCTGTTGTGTTTTTAGCTCCTAAGTATTGTTTCCATGCCATTTTCTTCTCTCTTATTTTCTCTTTGACTTCCTCTGTCCACCAAGGTGTCCTCTTTCTCTGGTTCCCAAGTCGGACTTCACCACATGCTTCTGCAGCAGCTGTCTTTATGATATCCTTGAATTTAATCCAGAGGGTTTCCAAGTCATCAGGTTGTTCTTCTGTGTTGCTCATCGCTGCAGCAATAAGCCCCTGATATCTGGTCTTAATTTCTGGCTCTCTCAGCTTGTAGGTCCTAATGCTCATTTCTCCTGCTCGTTTACTTGGTTTCTTGCGTGATGTTGAGCAGTTCCTAGGCTGAGCAACTCTTTCAGTTGTTCGTTTGATTGTTAGCAGGTAGTGATCACTTCCAATCTCTGGCCCCCTCCAGACTCTTGCATCTCGGACATATTTGAATGAGCTTCTCCGAACAATGGCATAGTCGATCACTGACTTCTCATTCTTTGTTGGTTCACATCTAGTGTATGCATGTATGCGCTTATGGGGGAACTTTGTGTTTGTAATGGTCAGATTCTGCTCACTGCAGAATCTAAGGA
This sequence comes from Oreohelix idahoensis, assembly GCA_024509875.1. NCBI lineage: Eukaryota > Metazoa > Mollusca > Gastropoda > Stylommatophora > Oreohelicidae > Oreohelix > Oreohelix idahoensis. The sequence goes on from JAMPIV010008409.1 coordinate 20,382, forward strand.
GTCGCTTTCCATTGTCATTGAGAGTATCTTCTCCATATCTTCCGATAACTCCACTCCATCTAGCATGGTCATTTCCAACTCTGGCATTAAAATCTCCGAGCATGATAACTTCATCTAGGCAGTCATCCACTGTCCTTTGAAGCAGCTCGAAGAATTCCTCCTTGACCTCTGCTCTCTCATCCTCATTTGGCCCATACACTATGACCAGGTTGACTATGGTTTCTCCTTCTTTTAGTTTCACAACCATAATGCGCTCTGAGACAAAGTTCCACCCCTTGATACTATCTTTTTGATTTTGGGCCACAATGCAACCCTCACCCCCTTTAGCTCTTTCGGATATGGGTACACCACTGTAGAGCAGCGTGTTGCCATTGAGATCCATGACTCCTTGTCCTTTTTTCTTTGTTTCCGTAATAGCCAGGATTTCTAGTTTTGCTTTCCTCATCTCTTCCACCAGCTCCTCTTCCTTCCCATTTATACTTCTTGTGTTCCATGTTCCATAAGTCGTAGTCCGTAGTCCGTTCCAGTTCGTCGCCTTTAGAATCAGTCCGGTTTTCTCTCTTTTGTTACTCGTAATCGTGGTTTAAAGCAAACAGGTGATTGGCCTGTTGTGCCTTTGCATGGTGGAGGGGCTGCCTCCTTACGGCCTCCATGCAGGCCGCCCTCCTCCTTTTTCATCCGGGCTTGGGACCGGCATTGGCGGAGTTGAGGATACATCTAACTAGATGAAAAAAAAAACGATTCTGATTCCTAGCAGCACTATATCCTGTAGAATGCAGTCAATTGTTCATGATCAAATCTACAGAGCAATGAAATGTTTAATGAATGACTAACTTTAGGACAGATTCATTATCTGTATCCAAACGTGAGTGACAGCTCACGAGTGAAGCCATCTTGGAACCAAACATGTAGTGACTTTCAAGAAGAGAAAAGGGATGCCCGTATTATCGCTTGATTAGTCCAGAGATCACTGCTACACATGAGAACCCATTGCTAGCGGTTCAATATAATTATATGGAAAAATCTGTGCTGGACATTATGTTAAGAATCTTCGCTAGACGAGATTAGGTCTAGAAGCCATCTTGGATATTGTTTATAATCTGACGTGCTTTGTCAGTAAACTCAGTTGATATATATATATATATGGGCAATACTGAGTGCTTGGCTACTGACAGTCCATTATACTATTATTCTACATGAGTGCCCATGTAACATAACATTGCAAGACCATTTATCCACTGTACCATGATGTATTATGCCAACCTGTGATTTGTCACTATCTGTGCTGTCGAGTGTGTACGTCCAATTAAACTTTAGTAAAGGTACACAGTCGTTGGTGTCGATGACTTCCAGCCATACATGAGTGTGAGAAAAGAACATTTGTCAACAACACGAACTCTTCCTATCATTCGCACATTATACACTCCATCTATGTCTACACACCACTGCGTAGGACAAGTTGACATTCCATACTCGAACCACGAGCAACACAACAACACAGTATTTAACTCTGGTGATGTTCGAGCGAGCTTCAGATTTCTCAGCATGTCTCTTGCTCAGGGCAAGGGTCTTGTATTAAGAGTTTATCAACTGATGATGATGATGTCTACTTCCATCCACTTATATTTATCATTTGGTGGACATCATTAATAAAAAAAGATCCTTATCAACTGGTGGACCAGCTTTCTGGGTTTGACCTCGCAGAAGTTCAGAAGTCAACAGATTACCGATACCAGACCGTTTCCTGTGGCTGATACGACACACTTGCAGTATTGGTTTGCTCTTTGTCAACACTTCGTCACGTGACCTGTCAAGTGAATGCAGTATGTAGGTCAGAGTTGTTGACATTTTTACATTAGACATTACAGAGTTTCACAGACCAGTTGGATCAATTCTTGTCAATGTTAACAGGAAGACAGTATTATTGAACTAAGAAGTCCTATTTTCATCGATGGATCTTCTTGTTTTCTATATATGAACTTTAATATTTAAGGCCAGAATATATATATTTCAATAAAGTGGCAGTTTATTTATTTTACAAAAATAACTTTGCCATTACTGTAAAACTGAGCCTATTTTGCAACACATTACACACATGATATATGTATTTATGATATGTTACATGTTATTTGTTTGTATAGTATGTTAGTTTATATGTCAGCGGGTTGTGTTTAAGGTTGGGCGGCGTCCTCACAACAGAATATCCCACGTCATAGAGGGTCCGTTGTGGGCGTTTTCTATAGGTGCAATTTTCTTGATTGAAAATTTGCTTGCAACAACTAGTTGCTATTTGTGTTAGCTGTGAAGACTGTAGTTATTGTTATTTTTGTAATATTTCTTTGTTCTTTAGTTTTGTTTTGATTTGTTTGTAATTTGTTGGTCTAACCTTTTCTATCTTTCAGTTCTATTCACAATTTATATTCATATACTGTGACGTCATTTGTGTTGTTATCCCTTGCAGATTCAGTGATTATTTTCATTGATTTCCCTATTTGATTTATTTTGATTTCTGCAAACGTTTTCGTATTGTCAGTCCTATTTGTACTTTATGTATTCTGTTGGTTGACATATGTTTTATATAGGTATATTTCATAAGACACTATTACCTGTGCACTGCACTTGGATTATGGTATAAACCAGTACCTGATTATTATTACTGTTATACAAGACCTTATTAAGGCTTGTGACCCACAGATATTGGGATAGTATACTGATTAATCAAGTCATTAAGAACTTGTGGTATTATTATTGTTTCAAGTGATTAGTATTATTGTTAGACATCATGTCTACATTAGAATACTTCATTACACAAGGGAAATCCCTTGATAAAACTGGTCAACAATTAGAAGAATGGGCTGTTGCTCAATATGACAAAGCATTAGCTGCTGAAGAGAGAAAAGCTGCTGCAGAAGAGAGAAAAGCTCTGGCTGAAGAGAAAAGATTAGAAAGAGAAGCTGAGGCTGCTGCTGAACAAAAGAAATTGCAGATGCAGGTGGAGCAAAGGAGATTCGAAGCTGAACAAAAGAAATTAGAAAGAGAAGCTGCTGCTGAACAAAAAAGATTAGACAGTGAAGCTGAACAAAAAAAATTAGAAAGAGAAGCTGCTGCTGAACAAAAAAGATTAGACAGTGATGCTGAACAAAAAAGATTAGACAGGGAAGCTGAACAAAAAAAATTAGAAAGAGAAGCTGCTGCTGAACAAAAAAGATTAGACAGAGAAGCTGAAGAAAAAAAAGCAATAAGAGAACATGAATTTGAGTTAGAGAAATTGAGATTGACAAGTATGATTAATGTTAATCAGGCATCTAGTGGTAATGGTAAACCTTCTACTTACAAGGTTAAGGTTCCACCGTTCAATCAGTCCAGTGACGATATTACATTCTGGCTGGATAGATTTGAAAGTTCTTGTCGTACACATAATGTGGATAAATCACAATACGCTAATCAATTAGCAGAAAACTTGAAAGGTGAATCTTTGACTAGATTATGCCTTGTAGGAGAAGCAGATAAGGATAATTATGATGTCATTAGGGCGGCTTTGATAAAAAAAATACCAGCTAAGTGAGGAAGGCTATCGCCTTTTGTTTAAGACGATGGTGCCTGAGACAGGTGTAGAATTCTCAGAATTCACTGCAAAGGCACGTCTCACAGTTGATCGTTGGATTGAGCTTTCCAAAACAGAAAAAACGTATGAAGGACTTATGGATTTGTTGCTCAGAGATAAGATTATGTCATGTGTTAACAAACCCTTCCTTGAATTTATACATGAGCGTAAACCCAAATCTCTAAAAGAAATGGAAGAATATTGTTCCCAATATGTCACTGCACACCCCGACGTGACTTTTGGCAACACTAAGATTAAGGAGAGTATGCCAGTTGCTTCAGCAACACCATACAATCCCAATTATTCACACAGATTTCAGGGACCTCAAAACAGATTTGATAAAAAAGGTAACCATAATAGTTATCAAAACCAAGGTAACCAATCATTTCAGGGTTCTTCTTCAAAGAACTGGAGACGAGCTGATAGCTCTCGACACAGGGGTGGTCATAATTATAGGAATTTCCGTAGAGGAAGTAATTATAGAAACTATCCGGGTTATCCGTCTTGGAGTCAACAAGATCATAATTACAGAGATACTCATAATAATGAATATGATAATGGTAACCAAGGGAACTATGACTCAAACCCAAATAGGGGTTACAATAGAGGTAACAATAACTACAGAGGTGATAATAACCGAGGTAGATCTCAAAACAAAAGACATAAACCACATTTTCAGGCAAACTCTGCACAACAAGAGTCCCATGAAGCCTATAAACAGAGTAAAGATAATAATGATGCTAGTAATATGGCATGTGCCGCTTTTGATTTTGGGAGAGCATCTCAGTGCCCCCAATGCAAAACATTATTTGAGCCAACCACAGTGTCTACTTTAAGCTGTGGCCATCCTCTTCCTGCTCTTCCGGCATCAGTCGCGCATGATGGAAGAGGTTCTCTTGTCTTACATAAGGGTTTAGTGAATAACAATCCAGTCTCTGTGCTATTTGATTCTGGATGCACCACAATTGGTGTTAGGCAGTCACTCGTAGATCCTTCCCGTGCCACTGGACAAGTAGTCAAATGTGTAACATTTGGCGGCACATTAGAGAAATACTCTACTGCTATCATTAGGATTGCTACTCCTTTCTTTACAGGAGATGTACACGCATGTCTTCTCCCGAATCCGATCGCTGACCTCATCATCGGTCGCATTCATGGAGTCAAAGAATGCACTCCGCAACAAATTTCCGCGTGGGAAAGGCAAAACATGCAGATTGCTAACGCTGTAGTCACTAGAGCTCAGGCTCTTAATATGCCTAAAACTTCATCTACTGAAGATAATGAAGTGCATAACCAAGATGATCCCCTGGTAATTTCTCGTGACTCGTTTATAAAACAGCAAGAAGATGATCCCACTCTGAAGAAATTCTTCATTCTTGCAACTAAAGGTGATCCGAATAAAGACACAAGTCGTAAATCGTGGATTACAAAGAAGAATGGCGTACTTGTACGTATGGTTCAAGACTCCATTACGTCAAGTCATTCTCAAATCCTGGTTCCCAAGAATTTGAGAGTTAAAATTTTGCAGCACGCTCACGACTCTCAGTGTGCTGGACACATGGGTTTTTCCCGTACTAAGTCAAGAGTCCTTGCGGCTTTCTTTTGGCCATTGGTAAACAAGGACATACGGATTTATTGTCGATCTTGTAAAGTATGTCAGGAAGTTAAATCCAAAGGTCCACGGCATGCTGCACCCATTCAGGCGGCGGACATTCCTATTCGGCCGTTTCAAAAAATGGCCATAAACATTATTGGTCCATTTAAGATCAAGTCTGCCAGAGGACATCAGTTTATCTTGACATGTGTTGATATGTGTACACGTTGGCCAGAGGCTATTCCTCTGAAGAGCATTACTACTGCTGATATTGCAGATGCTCTTTGGCTTATATTTTCTCGTTTGGGTTTCCCCGGAGAGATATTGTCAGACCATGGCACCCAACTAATATCAGATACCATGTCTCAAGTAATGTCTACTCTGCAGATAGATAGATCTTTAAGTAGTATCTACCATCCAATGTCTAATGGTATGGTCGAACGCCTTAATAGAACACTTAAAAACTTACTAGGGAAGATAACTGAGGATCATCCTCAAGACTGGGACAGAGTTTTACCTGCGGCCCTCTTCGCTTACAGAGAGGTACCCAATGAACATACAGGATTTTCTCCCTTTGAACTCGTCTTTGGCGCGCGTCCGCGTGGCCCTATGTCGTTGCTTCACGATCTCATAACATCTGACAATATTGACGATGACACAAAGTCATCCTACGAATATGTCATCGCGTTGAGACAAAAGATTATCGAAGCATGCAAATTAGCAACTTCTTCTTCTGAATTTGCGAAACAGAAGGCAAGGCAATTTGCCAATAAGAAGAGATGCTTACGACAACTTTGTCCTGGTGACAAAGCATTTGTATTACTACCTTGTAGGGAAACAGATTACTTATTTCTTGGAAAGGTCCGTACGATATAATATCGAAAATTTCCGATGTCGACTATATTGTCGATATTGATGGGAAGCATAAAACCTTCCACATCAATATGCTTACTGAATTCCATGAACGTCCGGATTATTTGCAACCCATTTTCCAAGCAACGGACAATTCTCCAGTACAACATGGTCATTACTCATCACTGTCCGTGATACAGGATGAGGAAACAAGTTTTTCAGATGTAAATCTTCCTCTTCCAATGATCCCACTTCATTCTAGTGAATCATGGAAGAACGTTACTGTCTCTCCTGATTTGTCTCTAGGAGAACAGCGACAAGTTTCAACTATGTTGCAAACATTTCAGGATGTACTCACTGACATCCCTGGACAAACGCATGTCATTGAACATGACATTGTTCTAACTGACCATACTCCTATTAGGGTTAGACCTTATCCTATACCTATACATTTTCAAGCACAGGTCGAGAAAGAGTTGGATGAGATGATAGATTTGAAAATAATCGAACCATCCACCTCTGCATATTCTTCGCCGATGGTTATTTTTCGAAAAAAAGACAATAACATACGTCTTTGCGTTGACTATCGAAAATTGAATCAGGTAACGAAGTTCGATGCTGAACCTATGCCTTTACTGGAAGAACTACTTACTCGACTCTCCAAATCTCATTTTTTCACTAAACTTGATTTGTCTAAAGGATATTGGCAAGTTCCTTTATCTGAACGCGCCAAACCTCTCACGGCTTTTTCAACACCTAGAGGTTTGTTCCAAAGGAATTTTATGCCTTTCGGTCTTATGAACGCACCAGCTACATTCGTACGCATGATGCGCCGAATCCTATCTTATCGGTCAGATGTCATTGCATATCTTGACGACATCTGTCTTTTCAGCGATATTTGGGAAGATCACTATTCAGGGTTAGATGAATTGCTGTCTACTTTGCGCGAGCACAACCTGACAGCGAAACCCTCTAAAGCCTATATTGGTTTTAGCGAAATTTCTTTCCTAGGCCACCGAGTTGGTCATGGTTTCCTAAAGACAGAGGACTATAATACTAGTAAGATACTTAACATCTCAATCCCTAAGACTAAAAAACAGGTGAGAAGTCTGTTAGGTCTTATTCAATTTTATGGCAGATTCATTCAGAATCTATCCTCTATCATGGCACCTCTTTCAACACTTCTAAAGAAAGGTTCGCCTAATGTGGTCCACTGGATTCAGGAATGCCAATGCTCTCTGGATAAGATTAAAACATTGTTTTCAACACCACCTATTTTAGTGCTACCCACTAAAGATAAAACATTCGTTCTTCGTAGTGACGCTTCATCCACTGGGATTGGAGCGGCACTAATGCAAGAGTACTCTGGAACTCTGCATCCTGTAATGTATATTTCCAGAAAACTTAATGCGGCAGAAAGGAATTATTCGGTTTTAGACCGTGAGCTATTAGCTATGGTTTGGTCGATCCTCAAACTACAGAGATTCCTTCTGGGCGCACATTTCATAGTAGAAACCGACCAAAAAGCTCTTACTGCTATACAGAGTAAGAATTTGAAGAGCTCGAGGTCTACTCGATATGCAATTGCTCTTCAACCTTTTCATTTCTCTGTGCGAGCTATTCGTGGATCAGATAATGTGATGGCAGACATTCTGTCAAGATGCCCACATGATTCCACATAGCTATTAGGGCTTAGACTTCTTGATATGTCTAGTTCTATAGTAGTTCCTTTTCTATATCATGATAGATACACATTTGTAATTTAATAATATAATGATTGTATCACTACAAAGCGGTTCATTGATGTTTATTCACCGCTGTGCTTTGATGATTTTTTCTTCATAAATCATAAATGTAAGATATCTAATACGAAATTATGGTATGAATTTTTTAGGCATCGTGTAATTGCCAGAATTGTATTATACTTTGATGACACCTTCCTGGAAAAATATACTTATAGAGAAATAATTTCTCTCAGTTTATGAGACACATTCTCACCAGTCGCTCCATAAGTCGACTTAGCCTCATATTAGGCGTTATATTTATTCCTGATATTTTCATCTGCGCATTATTCATGCGTTGTGAGCCTATTGTACGTTGCTCCTAGATGTATTTCAAAAAAAAAAAGTTCCATTTTTTTTCCCCGGGAGGTGTGGTAAGACTGTTACGTGCAGTCTTTGATATTTTACAATATTATACATTGGTATACTTGTTATGTTCGCAAATATTTTGTAAACAAAATAGATTCGTTTTAGTGCTTAAGGAAAAGTCATTATTGAGTTACTTCCCTTGAAAGGACTTTCGATCGAACTCCGCGGATGAATCCAGTTTTACTGCGATTTATTCTTTGTTTGGGTAGTAATAGATTGTTCTTGCTTCAGAATATCTATGGCCTGAATTTATGTGTATTGTTTGTCTGTGTAGGACGAATCTGTCTTATATCTGTATATCTTTACATATCTAAGTCGAACTATATGTTCTGTTGTCTCTAGAGAGGTCAAAGGCTGTTCGGCGGATGTGTCGCGAGAGAGGTGTGTTTTGGCTTCGCCATGATGGGCTGTGTTTTCTATGTCGGCTTGACGCCGGGGAAAAAGTGATCTCAGTGGTTTTTGGGGAAAGTGATAGTCGTCTAGACCTATCGTGTATGCTTTACCCCAGTGTTCATTCTTATTGCCAAGGAATGGCAAAATCATATTTCTGAAAACCAAGGTAATAAAGATACTCTTTTGAACTCCCGTACGAAGCCACCGTTTTTCGATAGGGATGATTTGTACGTCTGAGAGGATACATCTAACTAGATGAAAAAAACGATTCTGATTCCTAGCAGCACTATATCCTGTAGAATGCAGTCAATTGTTCATGATCAAATCTACAGAGCAATGAAATGTTTAATGAATGACTAACTTTAGGACAGATTCATTATCTGTATCCAAACGTGAGTGACAGCTCACGAGTGAAGCCATCTTGGAACCAAACATGTAGTGACTTTCAAGAAGAGAAAAGGGATGCCCGTATTATCGCTTGATTGGTCCAGAGATCACTGCTACACATGAGAACCCATTGCTAGCGGTTCAATATAATTATATGGAAAAATCTGTGCTGGACATTATGTTAAGAATCTTCGCTAGACGAGATTAGGTCTAGAAGCCATCTTGGATATTGTTTATAATCTGACGTGCTTTGTCAGTAAACTCAGTTGATATATATATATATGGGCAATACTGAGTGCTTGGCTACTGACAGTCCATTATACTATTATTCTACATGAGTGCCCATGTAACATAACATTGCAAGACCATTTATCCACTGTACCATGATGTATTATGCCAACCTGTGATTTGTCACTATCTGTGCTGTCGAGTGTGTACGTCCAATTAAACTTTAGTAAAGGTACACAGTCGTTGGTGTCGATGACTTCCAGCCATACATGAGTGTGAGAAAAGAACATTTGTCAACACCACGAACTCTTCCTATCATTCGCACATTATACACTCCATCTATGTCTACACACCACTGCGTAGGTCAAGTTGACATTCCATACTCGAACCACGAGCAACACAACAACACAGTATTTAACTCTGGTGATGTTCGAGCGAGCTTCAGATTTCTCAGCATGTCTCTTGCTCAGGGCAAGGGTCTTGTATTAAGAGTTTATCAACTGATGATGATGATGTCTACTTCCATCCACTTATATTTATCATTTGGTGGACACCATTAATAAAAAAAGATCCTTATCACCTCTGTATATTTTTCTGCTAATATTCTTAGGCAAAATATTGCCTCTCTTGTTCCACTGTTCCGTCTAAAACCAAACTGTTCTTCTTGGATTTCGCTGTCTACTTTACTTTTTATTCTTTCCTGTATGATTTTGAGCAGTATCTTAATTGCATGACTCATCAGGCTGATTGTTCTGAAGTCTGAACATTCTGTTGCATTTGGTTTTTTGGGCAATGTTATGAAAACTGATGTCTTCATGTCGTGTGGTATATATCCTGTATTGTATATATCGTTGCATATTTCTGTGATTGTATCTATACCAAAGCTCTCCAGAGCTTCTATCATTTCAATTTTTATGTTATCCATGCCTGCTGATTTTCCTTTTTGTATCATATGAATGGCATTCTCTACTTCTGATCTGAGAATGTTTAGGCCTTCATTAGAATCTGGTGATGGTTTTTTACCTCTGTTGTCCTCGAATAGTTCTTTTACGTATTCTGCCCCTCTATTTGATATGTCTTTCTCATCAAGTAATATTACATAATTTTTGTTCTTGATACAGCTTCCTCCTTGTGCAAACCGCGACCGATTTGATAATTTCTTTATTTCTTCATGCATATCTCTTGTCCTGTGCTTTGCTTCCAAGTCTTCTATTTCCTTGCATTTTGTTTCTATCCACCGTTCTTTTGCTTCTCTACACATAGTACGTATGTCATTGTCTATTGTTTTATATTCTGGAGTGTTTTTTGCTTTCTTTCTTTCAGCCATTTTATTCAAGATGTAATCTGTCTTCCAAATTTGATTTTTCTTAGACTCATTTTTAGGTAAATTTGCATTTGCTGATTGTATGCTTGTGTTTAAGCACTCCTATTTTGCGGTTGCTTTTTCTTCTGGGTTTTCTCTTCTATACTGCTCCATGCTTTCTGTCAATAACTGTTGATATTTATTTTTGACGTCGATTAAATATTTCTATTTTATATGTGGTTGTTTCAGCGGATACAGATCTATTATTATTTGAAGAGATGATACAAGTGATGGCATGTAAAATGGATTATTGAGATATACTCGTTGATCACATATAGTACGTTTTCACTCTGCAGATGCAGATAGTACTTATTTTGTGATGTGGATGGGAGAATTAGGATGTGCTGTGATGCATAGTACTTAATGAGTGATGAGGATTGCAGTTGAGTTATATGATGAGAAGATGTTGAGAAAACACTGTTTTATTTAAATTCCCATAGACAGGAATGGTAACGTTTATAAAAGATTATTTTGAAGAGATTCTCAAGATGTTTACCTTGATATAGGAAGTTTAGACAGTCATGTCTTCAATCACTCACTGATGCAAACTGTGCACAAGAAATAAAGGTACGTGTCAGATATAGCAGCGATGGACTGGGATATAGTGCGGCTGACTGTCAACTTAACGCTTTCATATATTTTAAGGATAGTACTACCACTAATTCACCACGGGCCTCAATAACATCATACTTGTAGTAGCACTGCTTCTCCGGTTGACAAAACCTGGGTGGAATATACACGTCAAAACAACCCCACTGTCACAGGAGCTGTCAAATATTCTTTATCACAAAATGACAATTTTAATTTTAAAAAAAACACAATACCAACAACAATAACAAATTGTCTACGTCGCGTCCACTAAATCACCTCTATATTTTTTTTTTGGGGCCCGGTTTCAGTTATTTGCTTGACTAACCTAGCAATAAAGAACTGTCTAGCGATCTGAGATTCAGCCTTGTTAGATCAGCTTAAAGAGTTGCCAGGATGTAGTTTATGGCATGCCATCAATGTTGCCATTTTTGTGTGCAGACAAAATTCAGTTAATTGGCTATTTTTCTTTTCACAAAAGCAAATGGAGATCGTTCAAAGACTGGAGCGGATTACATAGCTTGGCTTTCAAACTGAGTAATTAAGGTGTCTGATGCTTTTATGTTATTGCTGTTTACAGTCAGCTGAACATTTTTAGAACATAGTTCTTTGTTTGTCGCCTAAAAGCCCGGATGTTTCCATCTTGTCATTCCAACTTTACGGTTTAATATTACACGTGTACACCGATATAAACACATACACATACACAGACAGATAAATCGGCTGCGGAATAGACAGGATGGCAGACAGGTAGATAGATAGACAGGTAGAAGGATGGACTGATGTACCGACAGACACACATATATACAGAAACATAGACAGAGGCAGATCGACATACTGGTAGGTAGGAAAGATAGAGATAGAGAGACAGACATATATAGACAGCGACAGACAAACACACGGGCAGACACAGAGAGAGAGAACAGAGAAAAGAGAGAGAGAGAGAGAGAGAGAGAGAGAGAGAAAGAAAGAGAGAGAGAGAGAGAGAGAGAGAGAACAAACATTATTTACTATATCAAGTTTAGTGGACGAGACACAAGTTTCCTGTGGTGTATCTTCTTCTTCTTCCTCTTCCTCGTTCGTCCTGAAAAGGACGGTGGTTGCGTTGTGTCTGTTTACGCCTAAGCTGTGATATCTGCACCTTTCGGTCGACACATCCGACTTCTGCACGGAATTTTTTAGGACCGGGTTTGCCTTCCCATTTCGATCCACACTCGCTCAGCCAGACTGCACAGCTGCAGACTGTTTCCAGGACCACCACGTGGAGGTGGAGTGCGGTCTTGACCAGCTCTGGTTCGCTGGTCCTGACGCAGGGAGTCAAGCTATGAGTCGCTGACTGCGGTCTCTATTGCTGCGTCTTGAGGTCCCCCCTGTGGTGTATGACTTCCACTTGTCATAACTTGTATTACATCAACGGGATTGTCTCATCAATAAAGACACTTGTTTCCATTCCTGAGGTGGTCAAAGTGAGCTAACAGCTGGAGTTATTTATAGAGCTGCGCCTACATGAATCTATATGCCTGGTTTACGACTACTCTCTGTACAACAGAGATAAACCTTGACAAGTAAATATAGGTTTGACATCACGATTACGTCACCACTGACTAGTCAAAAGAAATCTTTTTATTCGTTTCATTCAATAACGTCTAGCCCCACGGGGATCACATGCCTTCAACAAATGCACGACAGTCTTTAATGGCCAGTACCATCCGTTACACGTCTTTCCATATCTCTTTTATCCTATTCATGTCTATGTGTAATTGCCTTCTCCGTTCTTACACCTTGTGTCTAAACTGACCAGGGCGCCCCTCGTCATAAACCTATGCTCGTTTAGGAGACCAGTGGTTAACTATCTTGAAAATGTTCATCTGTGCTGTATTTTTCGTAATTTTTTTTATATTTTTTTTATTAAGAATGTGTGCTCTTTTCAAAAGTTTCCAAATCGGAACTGAAACAGCGAATAAGGAATTGTGCTTGAATCTATGTTTACAAACAAAGTTACTTCCTGAGAATATAGGATACAAAATGCAGACTCCAAGCCGGATATAACAACTGAATAATATCTCTTATCCGTCCAAAGCAAAGTCAGAATATAATGAAGCGTGAATCACAGTTGACGGATAGCCGGCTTCTCCATTCTAGACGTCACTCAAGCAGAAGAGCGGGCTTTCGTATAATTTGGGCCATAAATCGAAACTGTATCACCATGATATTTTTGGTTGGTTGTTTCTTCCTGCAGTGATCTGAAATAGCAATCATAAAACCGATTATATAGATCTGCCCGGGTAACGCGTCAGTCAGCAGTAAATTTGTTAGCTTTTGCTAATGTCTCGTTAGAGCAAGTTTGATAGTCTGTTAGCTCTGTGGGTGAGCTCTGTAGTTGAGCTCTGTGAATTATGATTTTTGTGGGTGATCTTCGTGAACTCTGATCTGTATGTGTGGTCTCCGTGAACGTTGAACTCTGTGGGTGGTCTTAGTGAACTCTGTGGGTGGTCTTAGTGAACTCTGTGGGCGGTCTTAGTGAACTCTGTGGGTGGTCTCAGTGAGCTTGGATCTTTACGGGTGATTTCTGTGAACTCCGTGCGTTGCCTCTGTGAACCATCATTTGTGGGTGGCCTGTATGGACTCTGATCTTTGTGAGGAGCTTCTAAGAACTCTGATCTTTGTGGGGTGTCTCTATGAACTCTGATCTTTGTGGGGAGTCTTTATGAACTCTGATCTTTGTGGGGTGTCTCTAAGAACTCTGATCTTTGTGGCGTGTCTCTAAGAACTCTGATCTTTGTGGGGTGTCTCTATGAACTCTGACTTCTGTGGGGAGTCTCTAAGAACTCTGATCTTTGTGGGGTGTCTCTAAGAACTCTGATCTTTGTGGGGTGTCTCTATGAACTCTGATCTTTGTGGGGTGTCTCTATGAACTCTGATCTTTGTCGGGTGTCTCTATAACTCTGATCTTTGTGGGGTGTCTCTATGAACTCTGATCTTTGTGGGGTGTCTCTATGAACTCTGATCTTTGTGGGGTGTCTCTATGAACTCTGATAAAATTTACAGTGGGATTCAACCCAATAGCATAAAACTGAGTTTCGTAAGAGTACTTACGGCACTCTAACGGAAAAAGAAAGGGGGAGGGGGAATTAGGAACCCTCATACCAACTTGGCAAATCCCTAGGGCCAGCTCTGGTTAATCATCATGGTCTGGTACTTGACTGGTTATACATCATGGTCTGGTACTTGACTGGTTATACATCATGGTCCGGTACTTGACTGGTTAGTCATCATGGTCCAGTACTTGACTGGTTATACATCATGGTCCAGTACTTGACTGGTTATATACAATTAGCTAACACTCGTTCATATGTGGTTGAGAGAATAAGCACTCGGTTTTCAACCTAAAGATCGGATGATCGAGGCCACAGAGGCACGCTAATGTTTTTTAATTAATTTTAAAATGAGGAACAAAGAAAAAAAAATATCTAAGCATCAACATAAATATCACGCGATAAATGGATGAAAACAAAAGTGTAATAAAGTTTAACAAGAGTTTAATTTCTTGGATGATGTAGCAGCAGCAACAGTTTGACTGCTCGTTAGAAGTTTCACACGGAGACTTTTTGTTTGACGTACAGTTTAGAGATGATTATTTCAGGTGAGACAGGAGTGTGAATTCAGAGAATAATTATTAGACATTAGGCTGTTAATTGTGTAAAGAGAGTCCGTTGTTAGAAGTGACAGACCGACAGACCGGCCGACAGACAGAATGAACGAACGAGCTTTATTTTAAAAGAGCTGAGAATTGGGCACGCAGGCCCGTGCTACATTCGGCCCTTTGTCTTAACTGTCATACAGTTTCCAGGTACTCACCCATGAGGTCAACCAGTAACAATAATCTGTAGTTTTTCAAATATCATAAATACTAAAAAAACAAAAACAAAAACAGATGTTCTCACATCAGTGCATTATGACCAAAAAAAAATAGACTTTCTGACACATTTCTTTAGCAGAAATACATCTACAAGCATTTGAAAAAAAATGTGTCTGCTCACTCACAATTTAAACAAATGACAGCATTACATACTTCCTGAATACAGTGGTGTGTCGTTACATTCTGACATATTAATATTATGTAAAATAGACAGATAGACAGACAGTTAGGCAGGCAGACAGACAGGCAGACAGGCAAGCAGACCGACAGGCAGACAGATAGATTAGATAGACAGACAGACGTACGTACAGTCAGACAGACATACGGAGACAGACAGACAGGCAGACAGATAGATAGATAGATAGATAGATAGATAGATAGATAGATAGATAGATAGATAGATAGATAGATAGATAGATAGATAGATAGATAGATAGATAGATAGATAGATAGATAGATAGATTCGATGGCTATTTGATTGCTTGATGATTGATTGATTAATTGTTTGGTACTTGTTACGACATGTTTTATGATGTTGGCCCCTATTATTGTGAGCACTTTTAAAGTTACGCGTTAAGGGGTTGAGATGCTATAAATATATGATGTTTCGCGCTTCACTGTATTTTATTGAACGCGAATTTGTATAGTTGTCTAGGATTATGATGACGTGTTACGTTGGTATGCTAACGCATGACAACGTTCTATTTGGACCCTTCAGACTCCGAACTTTGTCCAATTCGGACGTATTCTTCATTCCTCCCAGTATAGATTGAATTGCGCTGAAATCCATTTGAAGATAAGCTACGGGGTCAGCTATCTTGCTTTATGAAAACAATGTTGGAGTATTCTTATTAATGATTAAGTTCCGTGAATTAGGAATAACAGGGAGTATCAATTTATGATTAGCAGAATCGTTATCTTCGCCAAACCTATGGCTGTTCATTACCGGATGACCGACATACGGCATCGCGTGTAAACAGTCAGACCTTTTGACGACAGAGCAAGTAATGTATATGAGACTGTAATGGACGGCGCAGAAGTCTGATGTAAATATTTGATGTCTTGAATTCAACTATCTTGTATGTCATAATAAATATGTACTGTTTTGTGGACTCAAAGAAATCGCATCGCTGTCGCTTCAATTCAATTGAATTGGTCAGAGTACTCACCATTCGCGAAAACACCAAATCAGCACAATGACTCGATTAAGGACAACTTTAAAATCAAGTAAGAAGCACACGACATAATAATATAAAACCCATTAATCAACAAATCTTCAAGGGATCAAAAACCGAACTCAACAAACTGGTGGCCTTGGTATGGGGATCGAATATTTTTCTTTCTGCAAAGTATTACAGATTTTGATCCAGAATAACCATTCGCATTGTCAAGAACTGTTTACATTTTTCGTGCGCTCACGTGACTTGAAAAGAGTATGAATCACTGCGCATGAGTACTAGAGGTCAAACTGACGTCATACCCTTGTCAAGCGGAAAGTCGTGGCCGTTACCAGCCTTTGTCAAACGTCAATCTCAAAAGGCGTCAAGATCTTATGCACTGAATGGATCAAGAAAAACCCAGTTCTATCAAATATTGATGCATGCCAGCACTGGCCAAAGAATATACTTGATTACGAAAAGCTAAGTACCCATTGTTGGTTTGGTAAAGCAACAGTAGTTCATTTGGCCATTCGCAGGCATGTTTATCGATCTCATTTCTTAAGTGTTACATGGTTTTTAATATGCATACATGTTGTTATTGTTCACCTAAGCGGGCGGTTGGTTTTGGGAATCAGGATTTTTGTTATGTCGCTGTCGGCTGACCGCAGAGATCCTAATCGTTTCTGTTAAGGCTGTTTGACTATTTTCGACCTACGAAAAATCCATTGAAAAAAATGTTCGTGGCATACTTTGTTCGTTCTCGAATTTAGTCAACATTATCTGTTTAGCTGTGAAGTGTTGTATATACACGTAGTATTATTATTGTTCTAAGTTTCATTTTTATTAATTTTTGTCTGCTGTTTGTCAAATGTCCGTTAAGCCTAATCTTGCTATATTTCAGTTATACACGTAAAACTGTGACGTCATATGTAGAGAGTCCATTTTTTGTGCACAATTTTTTATATTTTTTTTGTGGTCCAAAATACTTTTGATTTCAGTATAGTTCGTCATTTCCCGTACTTTTATTCATTTCTTGGTATCATTTTAATGTTTGTGATTCGAATTGTAATGTAAAATTGTACTAGTAAATTCTTTTGTTTTCTATTTCTGTTTTACTTCCATAAAGATAATTAATATGATATTGATATATGATAAGGTAATATTACAATAATAACATTATAATAATTATAGATATATAAATTAAATTTATCAGGTGACTGAAATAATTTTATCATTTTTGACACTAGAAGTTCAAGTAACTACTCGTTGGTTATGATAATTATGGCCTAATGTAATAAAATGAAAATATAATAATATAATAATGGAAGGATGATACAAATAGTCATTTAAGTGAAAATGTTGGATGCATGAATTATTTTCAGCATCGTACACTAGTAGGTCATGTAACCATTTGTTGTTTGTCATGAATAAGGCATAGTGATATAAAATATTGGAGGAAAATAATTTTTGAACTTACAATTATTTGTAAAGGAATATGATAAGTATTTGGTTGACTATATTAAGTAACCATACCATATTGATTATTAAACTTGTATATATATATATATATATATATATATATATATATATATATATATATATATATATATATATATATATATATATATATATATATATATATATATATATATATATATATATATATATATATATATATATATATATATATATATATTGACTAAGTATGTACTTTAATTATTTAATATGGCGACTTTGGAATATTTTATTAAATGTGGTAAAGAATTTGCTTTAAAAGGAGAAGCCCTCCGCGATTATGCAGTGGCGGAACTAGCCAAGGCGAAGGCAGAATTAGAGGAACAAAAAGCAATAGCAAAACAAGAAGAGGCAGATAGAAAACGAGAATTATAGGAACAGAGAGCAATTGTGAAGCAAGAAGAGGCTGAACGCGAAACCAAAGAAGAAAGGGGGAAGGCTAAATTGAAGCAAGAAGAGGCTGAACGCGAAGCCAAAGCTGAAAGGAGGGTGGCAAGAGATGAAATGAAACGTACTGATGAAGAAAATAAAATGAAACACGAAAGAGAGTTAGATGAAAGAAAAAGAAAAGAAGAAAAAGAGTTAATACAGATGCGTATGGATGAAATAAAATTAAGAGCTCAAGTTGCTACAAAAAGCAATAATGATGATTCACATAATACTTCGTTATTCAACCAGCCTAAATGCACTTATAATTTTAAACTACCAACTTTCAAACAAAATTTTGACGATTTGTCATCATTCCTGATAAGGTTTGAACAGGTATGTACAACAAACAAACTTGATAAATCCTTATGGGCTTTAAAACTTGACAAATCTTTGGATGGTGAACCATTAAATGCTATAAAGAATATGGATCCAGCAATTGCAAATAATTATGACGCAGTAAAATCATTACTATTAAGACGATTTCAATTAGATGAGGAAGGATATAGAATGAAGTTTAAAAATATCCTCCCAGATTCAAGCAAAGATTTTGCGGGGTTTATTGCTAACGTACGCATTACTTTTAATAGATGGGTTGAACTCGCTGGAGTGGATAAATCTTATGATAAACTAGTTGATTTATTGCTTAGGGATAAAGTTCTATCCTCCGTCAGCACACCATTTTTATCATTTCTGCAGGAATGCAAACCACCTACTATATCTGCATTAGAAGAAATGGCAGTCAATTATTGCACTGCACATCCAGGTGTTAGTATAGCTAATTCTCACTTGAGAGAAGCTTTACCAGTAGCTTCTGCTGCTACATGGAATGGTAATGATAGATCAAGAGCTCAAAGCCTTGATAGAAATTTTACACATAGGAGGTATAACGACAACCATTATCATAGACAAAATAATTACAACAATAATGATAATTTCAACCGAGGTAGACAGCAATTCAGGCATCAGTCACCTCAATTCGGAAATAACCACAACGTTCAACAAAATTCAAACTGGAAGAAACCATATAACTTCAGTACGAATAACAATGATAACAAATGGAATAATAATAGTCAAAATTATAGATCCAGAAACAATAGCTACAATGGTAGACAATTAAATAATTCCAGTGATCATCACCGACAACGTTCTCATTCACGTAGACCACAACGGTTTGAGCACAGCGCAGGGTCGGCACTGACTAGCGGTACACCACCTTGTATTCCAGACAATAATAATGTGGTACATTCATCGTCTTGTTGTCAAGTTGATGTTGATGTGGCAAATCGTTGCCAAAAATGCTTAACTCTTTTGCAGAAAGACATTCCAACTGTGTCGAAGTACGTACATCCTATCCCGGCAATTAGTCTCGCTGCAAACGACGGTACTGGCACCCTGATCTTCAATAGAGGACTGGTCAACGGGACAGTGGTATCCGTTTTGAGAGATTCAGGTTCAACTACCATCGGAATTAGGCAGTCATTAGTCCATCCGAATTGCTCCACTAATGAATATGTTAAATGCATTACCTTTGGGGGTACTGTAGAGTACTATAACACTGCCATTATTTATGTTAACACACCATTTTTTACAGGTAATGTCAAGGTTTGCATGTTGCAAAATCCAATCGCTGATCTTATGGTGGGACGCATCCACGGCAGTAAGGATTGCACACCAGAAGAAACTACTGAATGGGAAAAAAGAACTGCCAATGCAGTGACAACTCGAGCACAGGCTCAAACTTTGGAGAAAGTTAATACTTCAAATCCTGAAACAGTTCTCCATAATGACACTGAAGTCCAGTCAACTATAGATAGAGTATCATTTGCAACCAAACAAAGAGAAGACAACTCTTTAAAAAGGTTCTTTGCTCTGGTACATAATTATGATAACGTCACCTCAAATAACAAATGCAAACACTCGTTTAAAATTAAAAATGACATTTTAATCAGATGTTATATGGATCAATCACAGGTTAAACAACAGGTTATGGTACCCTTATCATTAAGACCTTATATCCTACGACATGCACATGACCCCCAATGCGCGGGTCATATGGGATACACTCGCACACGTTCTCGAGTGTTATCTTCATTTTTTGGCCAGGTGTCTCACGTGACGTATCATTATATGTACGCTCATGTGACATCTGCCAAGAGGTTAAGTCCCGAGGAGCATTTCATACTACTCCGATACAGGCATGTGACATTTCAGTACGTCCATTTGATAAGATGGCCATATATATTATTGGTCCTCTTTTACCTTCTGCCAGAGATCATCGATTTGTCCTCACATGCATTGACTTATGCACACGATGGCCAGAAGCCATCCCATTAAAAACTACCACTACAGCAGATGTAGCCGATGCACTATTACTTTTTTTTCTAGATTAGGATTTCCTAGAAAAATATTATCAGATCATGGTTCTCAATTTGTCTCTGACACCATGTCTGAAGTGATGAAGACCCTTGACATCGGAAGAAACCTTAGTAGTATATATCACCCGATGAGCAATGGTTCAGTAGAACGGCTCAATTGCACCATTAAGCAATTACTGCACAAAGTTACTGTTAAACACCCTCAAGACTGAGACAGAGTACTCCCAGCTGTGCTATTCGCATACCGAGAGGTGCCGCATGAACAGACCGGCTTCTCTTCATTTGAATTGGTGTTTGGTGCTCCACCAAGAGGTCAAATGGGACTGATAAAAGATCTACTACTCGACTCTGAGATGACTCAGGAAACCCAGTCATCATACGAATATGTCATTAACTTGCGTTAAAAAAATTGTAGATGCTTGCCAGTTGGCAACAGCTTCTTCAGAGGCTGCTAAATCTAAAGCGAGGTCATTTCAGAATAGACATAGACGCTTACGTCAGCTATTTCCAGGTGATGAGGCTTTCGTGTTACTTCCACGAAAAGAAAATAGATTATTAATTTCATGGAATGGTCCCTACAAAGTTGTGGACATAATTTCTGACGTTGACTATGTTCTAGACATTAAGCGTCATAAGAAGATATACCATATTAATATGCTTAAGGAGTTTCACACTCGCCCTGAACACTTACAGTCTCTTTTCCATGATCTAGAAGACAAATCAGTAGGCTCTTGTCAGTATTCTAATCTATCTGTAATTCAGGAAGAAGAATCTTCTTTTCCTGAAATACACATGTCTCTACCTGTACCTGCTTTACAGGCTACAGAATCCTGGCGAGATGTAACCATTTCTCCTTCGGTTACACCTCAACAGCATCTACAGATTGCTGATCTTTTACAATCTTTCTCGGATGTGTTAACTGATTTGCCTGGTCGCACATCAGTTATTAGTCACGACATAATACTCAACGATAATACACCTATCCGCTTACATCCATATTCGGTTCCAGTACATTACCTAAGTAAGACAACTCAGGAACTCGAACAGATGTTGGCTTCATAGGGTCATAGAGAGTAGTAATTCTTCATTTTCTTCACCTTTGGTCATTGTTAGAAAGAAAGACAACAACATTCGTCTATGTGTTGACTATAGAAAATTGAATGCTCAGACAGTCGCTGACAGTGAACCACATCCAATTCTTGACGACTTACTTACTCGTCTATCGACAGCAAATTTTTTTTACAAAAATTGATTTAACTAAGGGATATTGGCAGATCTTGACATGTGGATGCGAGTCATGGGCAATGACTACAACCCATAAAAGCCAGATCCAAACCTCAGAAATGAGGTATCTGAGGAAGGTGGTTGAAGTAACAAGAAGAGACATGGTACGCAACCAGACGATACATTAAGGCCTTAAATCCTACCCCCTGCAGACCCAAGTAGAACAGTCCCAATTAAGATGGTTTGGCCATGTCTGCAGAATGGGAGAAGATCGGATACCACGACAAGCATGGGAAACAAAGAGCCAAGGATCCAGACCCCGAGGACGACCCAGAGTCCGCTGGGAGGAAAACATTAGAAATCTTTGAAGGACCGAGACTAGAATGGAACTAGGCCAGGAGGAAGACAGCTGATAGGATAGTCTGGCGCTCTCTCTTCCAAACCTCTACACCTCACGGTAGAATGGGAACGACTAAGTAAGTAAGTAAGTATATTGGCAGATTCCCTTAACCGAACAAGCCAAGTATTTTACCGCGTTTTCGACTCCACAAGGTCTTTACCAGTGGAATGTCATGCCGTTTGGGCTCATGAACGCACCAGCAACGTGTATTCGCATGATGTGAAACATTTTATCACACAGACCAGACATTATCACATACATTGACGATATCTGTTTATTCAGTTCGTCATTTGAGGAACATTTTTCAAGACTTAGTTCCGTGTTGGAGATCTTGAGATCTAATAATTTAACTGCTAAACCTACTAAGATTCAAATAACTTTTGACATGAAATAACTTTTCTTGGATATATCATTGGGGCTGGGCATTTCCAAACCATTCCCCATAATGTATCTAAAATTTTAAAGTTATCAATTCCTCAAACAAAAAAAACAAGTTAGAAGTTTACTAGGTCTAGTCAAATATTACAGTAGATTCATACCTAATTTGTCATCCATCACAGCTGTCTTGTCTTCCCTCTTGAGGAAAGACATGCCTGTGAAAGTCACATGGACTGCAGACTGCGACAAAACTTTTAATCAAATCTTGTCAATTTTTTCTAGGCCACCTATTTTAAAGTTGCCAGATACTAAAAAAAGGTTCATTCTCCGTACAGATGTCAGCAATTACGGATTGGGAGGTAGTCTGCTCCAAGAACATGAAGGCGTACTCCACCCAACACTATTCATATCGAGGAAACTCACTGATGCAGAGCTCAAATATTCAGTGATAGACAAGGAGCTTTTAGCGGTCGTCTGGTCAATTCAGAAACTCGAAAAATTTCTACTCGATGCCCCGTTTGTGATTCAAACTGACCAAAAGGCGGTAGCTTCGCTTAGACGAGCAAATCATAAGAGCCCGAAGTTGGCGAGATTCTCGATCTTGTTGCAACCATTTCAGTTTACAATAGAATCAATTCCAGGTTCTGAGAATGTAGTGGCAGACTCATTGTCACGCCATCCTTCATCATCAAATGAATAGAATTAACGACTCAAGTGTTAATGAACTAAGAAGACTTATACGCTCGACATATCCATCCGTGCTCTTTGTCATACGGACCTGCAACTTATAATTGGCAATGAAATTATGTTGTTTACAGACGTTTGAACATTTCCGAACAACAATTCGTATTCACAGGACATAAGTGATCATGAACCAGGTGCATGAAAACAAAACATTCGTAATACGTACAATGCACTAAATTATTTCTCAAAGATCCGCAAGGAGTTATCAAGTTCGTTCATATTTCAATGGACTTTGGTTAGTGTCCATATGTCTATCACTCGCCGTGTTACAGTCTACAATCTATATGCGCTCGAACTTAGGATTGAACTTAGTGATACATACACTCTCGCAGTATCGTTTGAACTCATGATCATCTTTAGCTGAATGAACTTTTTCATCTAATGTATTAAACCATACATTGCGGACAGACAGGAACTAATAACAGATTAGTTATCAGGATTGACACTATTGATTCCGATACTTTAATGTAATTAAATAAAGAGAAAAAGTTTGAAAACAAACATTAACACACATATAATTAATATAATTACTATAGTGATGTAACTAGTAAATATTATAGGTATTTTAATTACTAATTTTAACGTAATTGTTTTATAAAATGCTATGTGTTATTTCTTATTATTGGATAGATTAATTTAATTTAGTTTTAAATTAGATACTTATTTTACATGTAAGTTTCTTAACACATATTACTTAATTTAATCTATTAATTTTATTCCTTACTACTTACTTCTCATGTGTTCTTAATTTTTTTTTCTTTTCTTTACCTTCTTTAACTATGATACAATATTTTAGTTTAGTTAATTAGATTTAATTCTATAACATCCTACACACATTACATTAATTACTTAAATATATTTAATTAGTTTTATCTTAGGATTTTGATTAATACACCACATATTAATTTAGTTAAAACATACTTTTAGTTAAGTAGATAATCATTCACTATTCTTTCTGACAGTCGACGTTTCTTTAGTTAACTTAGTATATTTTTCATGTATTTTATGACATTTTGTATATTTACGACGACCTTCGACACTGTTTTTTTTTTTTTTTTTTAACATCGTAGGCCGTTATGTCGCAATTTTTTACTTTTGAAATAATTAAGCGAGTTATTAGATTAAAAAAAATCCATAGAAAATAGATTGTTTTTAAACCCCCGTCGGTCAGGGGAATGTTACGACATTTTTTATGATGTTGGCCACTATTATTGTGAGCACTTTTAAAGTTACGCGTTAAGGGGTTGAGATGCTATAAATATGTGATGTTTCGCGCTTCACTGTATTTTATTGAACGCGAATTTGTATAGTTGTCTAGGATTATGATGACGTGTTACGTTGGTATGCTAACGCATGACAACGTTCTATTTGGACCCTTCAGACTCCGAACTTTGTCCAAGTCGGACGTATTCTTCATTCCTCCCAGTATAGATTGAATTGCGCTGAAGTCCATGTGAAGATAAGCTATGGGGTCAGCTATCTTGCTTTATGAATACAATGTTGGAGTATTCTTATTAATGATTAAATTCTGTGAATTAGGAATAAACAGGGAGTATCAATTTATGATTAGCAGAATCGTTATCTTCGCCAAACCTATGGCTGTTCATTACCGGATGACCGACATACGGCATCGCGTGTAAACAGTCAGACTTCTTGACGACAGAGCAGGTAATGTAGATGAGACTGTAATGGACAAACGCAGAAGTTCTGATGTAAATATTTGATGTCTTGAATTCAACTATCTTGTATGTTATAATAAATATGTACTGTTTTGTGGACTCAAAGAAATCGCATCGTTGTCGCTTCAATTCAATTGAATTGGTCAGAGTACTCACCATTTGCGAAAACACCAAATCAGCACAATGGCTCGATTAAGGACAACTTTAAAATCAAGTAAGAAGCACACGAAATAATAATATAAAACCCCCCATTATTCAACAAATCTTCAAGGGATCAAAAACCGACTTCAGCATTACTATAGTTAGAGTACTCTTTGCGTGTTTTATGTAACATGTGGAGATACGTTTTTTAAATATTCCTAACAAATAATATTAAAATTTGTTGTTTTAATTTTGTTGGTTCGTTTAGTAAGTGTAACTGCAGTCTACCCGACAAAAGAACGCCTAACTGGAAACCGTTGCCAGTCGAAGATTTGTACCCACATTTGTCATCGTTTAATGTTCACGAGCTTATACAACTGCCGCATATCAAATTATTGTTAAAACGAGCAGGCTGTCGACGGTGGGGGAAGTTCAGATCCTCGGTACTTGATAGTTTCAAATCAAGACAAGGAAGGGAAAGATACAGACTCTGGTTAGCTGTCTGTGGGGTTCTTAACATTCTTCTGTGAAACAAAATCTCTGTGGCCTCCAGAAATTTCAGGGGAAATAAAATTTCAACATAAATCGTCCAAACAAAACAACTTAGATAAATGCCGTTACAGACCAGTGTGACGTATAAATGGAAATATAGCCTACAGTATCTGACAGTGCGGAAATCCCGTGAGTGTTCTATGATTTGCTAGTAAAAGTCAAGCATTTTTCTGCCTGCGTTTACTCATTTTATTAACGTCCCTTTTCCGTGAGACGTAAACAAACGGAAAGTTTACCAACTTCCGCGACCTGCCAGTCATAACAGGGAGCGAACCTGGTTTGTTTACCTGAGTTCTGACGTGAGCTGATCTGTCAATCATCGGATATCAGACAGACGCTACTTAGTCGTTCCCCTTCTACCGTGAGGTGTAGAGGTTTGGAAGAGAGCGCCAGACTATCCTATCGGCTGTCTTCCTCATGGCCTGGTTCCATTCTAGTCCTCGGTCCTTCAAAGATTGTCTAATGTTGTCCTCCCAGCGGATTCTGGGTCATCCTCGGGGTCTGGATCCTTGGCTCCTTGTTTCCCATGCTTGTCGTGGTAGCCGATCTTCTCCCATTCTGCAGACATGGCCAAACCATCTTAACTGGGACTGTTCTACTTGGGTCTGCAGGGGGTAGGATTTAAGGCCTTGACGTATCGTCTGGTTGCGTACCATGTCTCTTCTTGTTACTTCAACCATCTTCCTCAGATACCTCATTTCTGAGGTTTGGATCTGGCTTTTATGGGTTGTAGTCATTGCCCATGACTCGCATCCATATGTCAAGACTGGGACATAGGTGGAGCGGTATACAGCCATCTTCGTTTTCTTCCCAACCTCTCTCTTGCTGAGGAATCCTCGATTTATAGCCTGAAAAAGTCTCCCAGCTGCTGCTTTTCGAGTGGCCAACTCTTCTTTGATGCCTCCCTTTCGGTCTATAATAGCTCCGAGACATTTAAAGTGGTCGACCTGCTCCAGGACCTGTTTTCCCAGCTTAATCTGATGTCTTCTTTCTTCTCGTGATATCACCATGGATTTTGTTTTAGAGCTGCTAATGACCATCCCTCTCTTCTCCAGCTCTTCCTTCCAGACTTGCAGGTTGGATTGGAGATGTGCCTCTGATTTAGCAATCAGGGCAACATCATCAGCAAATGCCAGCTCTGAAATACATACCTGTCTCATTCTTCTAGTACCCCACTGAATACTTTCTTGTTCTCTCCTTACATGACTTGATAACATCGTCCATGAGGAGTATGAAAAGATAAGGTGACAGGATATCACCTTGTCTTACACCAGTGGTGGTCCTGAACTCTTTTGACTTATGGTTTGCTGTCCTCACATAATTTCTGCAAGACTTGTAGAAGCTCTGTATAGCATGAATCAGAGTTGCTGGAATGTTCTTCCTTGCCAAACAGTCCCAAAGTTTGCTCCAGGGGACCCTGTCAAACGCCTTTTCCAGATCTACGAAACAAAGATGGATCTCACTCTTGTTCTCAAGGGCCTTTTCACTCAGCTGTCTGAGTGTGAAGATTAGGTCTTGAGTACTTCGGTTTGCTCGGAATCCGCACTGGACCTCATCCAATTGTGGCTCAGCTAGGCGTCGGAGTCTCTGCTCTAGGATTCTAGAGTAGATTTTACCACGGACACTGAGAAGGGATATGCCTCTATGGTTTCCACATTGTCGATTGTCACCCTTTTTGAAAATTGGTGTTATGATGTGTTGCGTATGGTTTTTTTTACAAACATTTTGGTGTTGCGCATCAAAGAGCGCTGAGTTTGAGTTTGGTGAAAATATTTGAAGATATGTGAATAGTACACTTAGGTGCATTATTATTGCGCGCAGTAAAAAAAGGATGACGTAGGAGTTTTTTTTTGGGTCTTGAAACAATGACGTAGAGAACAAAATGGGACCCCAAATAAAACTAGACGTGAACAGCCTTGTGTTATTTGCTGGTTTGCTTGAAAACCCGTGAAAAAAGGGTATATTGATTCGTGTCATGCTTAGTAGTGCAGAACAGTATGAGTACTGTGAATCAGGTATAATTTGATGCTTATACATTTGGTAGACGGGGGCAGGTCTATACAACCGTAAAAATCGGAGTCTAAACAAATCCTGCTTTGTCGCCAATGTGTGCTGAATTTGGGAAATTCATGTTAATGAAGTTATATGAGTTTTGAAAAGAAGGTACGGGAGAAGGGCACGGATATAATCAATACATAGAGATGTATAGAAGTATTGGGACTAATAAGCAACAATGTAGTACCGTCAAGGAGTATAACACTATGTTACGAATAGACAGAATGACATTAACTAAGGACGGTTCATCATGTCTCATGGATCATGAGTTTTCAATAAAATGTTGTTGTTATGTTACCGGAACAGCATTGGCTTCTTACCTGGTTATATTTGAGCTGTTGGGCATATCTGAGACATTACTAATTCGTGATCCCTTGTGAGAGAACACTGCATAAATAATACAGGGACGATACAGTGCAGTTTTTGGCAATACCCACGAATAAAACATTCGCGTGACACTTTTGTTGTATACCAATGTTCTAACATTCATATAGACACATATGGGAAATAATAATGGTATACATATATCAAATGCAGGACAAACTCTTTTAATACACGGGAATAAACGAACGGGCGGACAGTACTTTAAACATGGTGGCCAATATAATGTACATTCCCGTTCTATAAAATTCAGATATTTTGAGCTCAATTGATTGCCACGTATATTGGAACAATGACACTTGTTGCATGCTCAATAAATCAGTCATTATGTCAAAGTCGTAACCTTGACTTGGAAGGTCAACGTTCGTGTGATGTACATACTCAAGTCTCCAGAGAAGTATCATAGTTGTACCGGGGAATGATGCTACAGTTTTCGATTTACATTTACAAGTACTGCTGTGTACCTGTGGAGGTTACATTGAGTGACGTCATTCGGTAACAGATACTTTCAACCAGAGCAAATTACTGTTTGTTTTGGAGAATTGCTTATCTTCAATTCAGCTGTATGAATTTCATAGCCTGTGTTGGATAGAATACGTTACGAGGAGTACTTGGATTCCCGCAGATAAGTAGACATAATTATTATGGTGTCAGTACCCTGATTATTATTAGTGAGCACCTTTCTTTGTCATTTTACTCGTAAGATGCTTGTTCTTCATCATAGGTGTCCTGAGGTGTTTTCCTAGGTTGATTTCAGGTCGATGAATCGGAAAGGCTTATAGCAAGTTTCTTTGGGGCTGCTGAAATGTCGTAGATTTTTGTGTTGACTCCGTGGTTCTTTACGATATGATCTCTTCTTTAATTGTTGAGGTTCGGTGATTGTCATTGCTAACTTGTATATTTCTATGTAATTGATTCTCTTCATGGATCATTATGTTTTCAGTAGTACTATTATCTTGTATAATTTCTTAGTTGATTGATTTATAGCTGCATATTTTATTAAATAAAAGATGATCGATCTCCAGTAATGAGTATCGATAAGGTGACGAATATAGGATACTAATTGGAATACTACAGTTTATTTGATGAGGTAAATATATTAATTCAGATTCTGAAATGTCGACGGCGGAATACTTTATTAAACAGGGTAAAATTCTTGGTTTGTCAGGAGACAAATTACAAGAGTTTGCTCAAACAGAATATAAAGAGGCGCAGGAAAGAGAGAAACGTCAGTTAGAATTAAAAGATAAAGAATTAGCCAACCAGGAACGTATGAAACGGTTGGAAATGGAAGATAATGAAAAAAGGAGGCAAGACGAAGATGAGAATTAAACTTTTGGAAATGGAAGATAATGGAAAAAAGGAGGCAAGAAGAAGAGAGAAGGAGGCAAGACGAAGAGAGAATTAAACACTTGGAGATGGAAGAAAATGAGAAAAAGGAGACAATATGAATTTACACTTGAGAGAGAAAAACGAACACATGAAGAGAAAATGTTGCAGTTAGAAATTGAAAGACAGAAGTTGCAAAATGGAAATGCTACTAGTCAATCACACACTCAGAATGATGGTCAAAAATGGTGACATTAAACTCGATTTGCCCCTGTTTAAACCAGGGGTCGACGATATAACGTTCTTCTTGTCAAGATTCAATTGGTATGCACAGAATATAAAATTGATAAAAGTATGTGGTGTAGCAAACTGATGAATTTTTTATCAGGAGAGGCGTTAAGTGCAATCGCTTCGTTAGAAAGCTGCGATAGTCAAAACTATGAGGAAGCTAGAGCTACGCTATTAAAAAAATATCAGCTTACAGCTGAAGGTTATAGAAGGCGTTTTAAAGAGTTGTCGCCGGAAACAGGAAAAGAAGTTCTCACAATTCATTTCGGATATTCGTTTAACTTTTAATCGATGGATCGAACTTGAAAAGGTACAACGGAATTTTGAAGATCTGGTAGATTTAATATTACGGGATAAGGTATTATCCTCAGTAAGTGATAAGTTTTTGGCATTTTTACAGGAGCGGAATCCTAAATCGTTATCGGAAGTTGAGACCCTAGGGCGCCAGTTTTCAGTTGCTCATCCGAACTTGAATGTCAGAAACACTAAATTACATGAATCGTTACAGTCAGCGGGTGTTGCTACTGTAAATAACAGACAAGGAAAATTTAGATCGAATAGTGGTGACAGAGATAGGTTTCGTCATAGAAGTGCCAGTTCAGATCGAAATAATAATTATCAAAGAAATTTTTCTCATTTTGAAGGTGGAAATAGAAAAGATTCACCAGCTGGCAGAAGATGGAATAACAATCATTTTGGAAACTGGTCAACAGGTTGATTTGGGAAACAGAGACAGAAATGAATTGGCAACGAAACACTCCTAAACTTTTTACAGTTACAATAAAGCACGTTACTCGCAGAATAATAATAGACATTTGTATAACAATAGACAACAAAATGACAGGGCATTTCGGTCAAATAGTTATAATCGATCTGCTTACCATGGTAATTCCGTTCAAATGTCGGAAAATAATGTCGCAGATAACAATAATACTGTTAATCAAGCAAATGCGTGTGCGTCATTTGATTTTAATAATGCTGAAACATGTTTGGAAAATGCAAGAATCTATTTCAGCCTGAACGTGGTATCCAGACTGAGATGTGGGACACCCCATTGCCGGCGTTTACTGCCT
>JAMPIV010008410.1:0-82500 GCA_024509875.1 Oreohelix idahoensis
AAAGAACTATCAAACACAATTAAAAATAGAAATAAATACAGAAGCAAAATACCACCCTGGGAACTAAAAACACCAATCATAGTCTACTCACTTACTGAAAAGATCAAACAAAACATAGAAGATAAGGAAGCCAAAATGATAAGTAGAAAGTTCATAGATCAACTAACTAAACAAAGTCTGGCCGTCTACACTGATGGATCCAAGGGTGATAGTGGGCAACTAGGTGCCGGAGTTGTAATACCACAATGGGGAATTAAAAAGAGCTACAGTGTAACTGAAGGGGCTTCGATTTTTACAGCAGAGATGGTAGCAATTCTTAAAAAGTTTAGAAATAATCGAAGATAACCCACCAGAAGCGGTTACGATATTTAGGTCGAGGAAGTTGAGGGGAACTGCGGTAAGACGTGGAATACAATGGATGGGTGTGACAAAAAATCGAAAAAAGATGATTCGTCTTACGAGGACAAAAGAATAAGAAAATAGCCAACGTTACGGCCACAAGGCCTTCGTCAGGGAAAGGAAAGAAAGTGAAGGTTAGATAGGACACATAAGAACCTAAAAAAATATAAAAATTAAAACTAGGTACTTCCCTGAAGGCGATAAAGTCCTAACGCTTATAGGTGCGTGCCAGGAAAAGGAAATAACGATATTTACAGACTCACTATCATCACTACAAGCACTAGAACACCCAGGTAAATGTAGCCGGCCAGACATAAAGGAAGAAATTCTAACAATTAATACATCACTAGGGAACAGAGGATGCAGTGTGAGGCTAGTGTGGGTTCCAGCACACATAGGTATTGCTGGTAACGAGTTGGCAGATCAGAACGCCAAGAATGGAAGAATAAGTAAAAACAATATAAGAGCAGGACTGGGAAGGTCGGAGATCAAGAGCCAAGTGAAGATAAGTATAAACGAGGAATGGAAGACAACATGGAAGAAAAGTAGAAAAGGCAGCGACTCGTTCAAACTGCTGAAAGAACCAACGAGGACGTGCCAGGTCAGAGAAGAATTAAAGATACCATCAAACAAAAAAACTGTGACGTCTCCGTCTCGGTGCAGCATACTTTATGATAGAGGAACCACACTGCCAAGAATGTCAGGAAAAGAATGACATAGACCACTACCTGATCCACTGTAAAAAGTATGAACAACAAAGGCTTGAATTAAAAACTTACTATAGAAATCACAATATAGACATGACAGGTGATAAGGTTTTAAGTATAGATGCCCCAAGAGATGCCCAATCAATACTTAAAAGATGTATACATAAAACAAAGGAAAACATATAAGGTTAGTACTTCAGAAAAGACATTCAACTAAATAGAAATTAAGCAACAAGAACTAACAAATCATTTAAAAAAAACACCCAAAAAAAACAAAAAACTTATTAACTACCGGTACTCATAGGAACAGCAGGCTGATCACCTGCTTGTCAGTCACTCAGATTACGGAAACAACAATTAATTTTTTGTTGTACCAATAAACGCCACTAGGCGTAACGGAACAACAGTTAATTTCTTGTTGCCCTAAGGCGCCACTAGGCGTATTGGCCACGGACTGCTTTGTCGGTCAGTGGCTAAGGACGGAAGAAGAAGAAGAAAGTACTCATAGGACAAGGAAAGACAACGAGGTATTTAAAAAAAAAAAACTCAAAAAGATTAAATACTAATACAAATTAAAACCAAGTATAAAGGACAATAGTTATCAATAAACAATACAAAAGAGAAAATAAAATGGACAAATACTAATATAAATTAAAATCAGCAACTTCTAAAGACAATAGTTATTTAAATTGAATACAAAATTAGAAAATAAAATGACACTAAATACCCCAATTATAACCAAATTTCAGGTTGAACAGGGTAGACCAAGATGGAACGAGAAGAGGATATACGGTCAGCTGTTAAGTGCCCGCTCTCCACCCATCACCTCTTCAAAACAACAACAACAACAACAAATCGACACACACGCTCAAAATCAGTTTCCTCAGCGGACAGAGGGTGACACAGCGAGTCGCAAACTTCATTCATATGTGTCTTAGTGGCAGCCTTCATTCAGTGTCTAGCTAGTGTATTCTGACATCCAGAAGGTATGTAGAATTACTGTATATAATTGTGAAATTAATATAACTGTTTATTTCAGGATATTTTAGTTGGTTGACATACATAGTTATGATGTTAATGCACCATGTATAATAACTTGTAATAGTTAGTATGATTGGTGAAGATGGAAACCAACAATATAACCAACAGTGACTCAGCAGAGTCCTGTCAACAGTCCTTAACAGGATTAATACAACCTGCTAGAAAGTTACAGCACTTGTCAGAGCTGACTTGACAGGCAGAGGAAGTAAAGGTGACCAAGACATCATACCATGAGTGTAAATAGTTGATGTATTATATATATATATATGATATTATTGTAACTTTAGTGATGTATCAGCATATAGACACCTGTAACACTGACAAATGTAACAAAAACATGTGGGCATTACATACACACGCATAGCTGGTGATAACCACACCCACCTACACTAGGCTAGTGGAAATCTATAGGAAGAGGCTATTCACATTGTCTGTGTTGTTTCAGGTTTCATATTGTAGAAGTCAAAATCTGTAAGTGAGATCCAACAGTGTTATCCTGCATAGTGACAAGGAACACTACATTCTGGACCACTCTTATTTGCTGGCCTCCATATTGCATTGGCAGTTCAGTAAAGACTTTACAGTGGTGTTTCAACATTTACTGGTTGAGGCATTGTTGCTCATCATTCCAGAACTATACCCAAAAGTTAAGTGATAAACAGTCACAAACGATTGAACACAACGAGTATTCAGAATAATCAAATGATGAAAGACTTATGTGAACACAGTCAGTGAGATAGACAGAAAAACACATAAACTTTTTGTGGTGTAAATTCAAATTCAATCTGTGAATATTTTGTGTAAATATATATATATATATATAATTTCATTTTACCAAGAAGAAATAAGAGAAGAAAATAAGTATAAATAAATTGACTAATTTTATTGTAATTTTTGACTTTGTGAAGTTAATTCCATTTTGTTTATGGTGTGAAATTGTTTAAGTGGAATTACTTTATAATAGAGCATAGTGTAGTCGTACGAGAAGCGAGGTAGGCTCTTGATCTGTTATTTACCATCTGGACAAGAGTTCTTAACAGTCTGACTACATCTTGTGCCATTATTACACCAGTGCTCATTTCTGAGACTGGGGTATCATTGATAGTCCAGCACTCTTTTACTGGATCTACTATCAACTAACTCTTCATCTATTTGCCATCTCGTCACACCTACAGCACATATTTAGAAAAATCAAGTTTAATCATAGAAAGGGTGTAAGTCTGGAGTGTTTGTTTCACTAAATCAAGTTTAACCAAACAAAAAGTACAAGTCTAAAGTGTATGTTTAGAGAAATCAAGTTCAACATGACAGTAGGTACAAAGACTGGAGTGTATGGCTATAGAAATCTAGTTCGACCGGATAATAAGTAGAAGTCTAGAATGTATGTTTACAGAAATCAGGTTCAACCAGATAATAAGTACAAGTCTAGAGTGTATGTTTCACGAAATCAAGTTTAACCAGACAAAAGGTACCATTCTGGAGTGTTTGTTTCATGAAATTAAGTTTAACCAGACAAAGCCTACAAGTCTA
Source organism: Oreohelix idahoensis (assembly GCA_024509875.1). Lineage (NCBI taxonomy): Eukaryota > Metazoa > Mollusca > Gastropoda > Stylommatophora > Oreohelicidae > Oreohelix > Oreohelix idahoensis. Next base: position 3,678 of record JAMPIV010008410.1, read on the forward strand.
GATTGTATGGTTCAAGTTATCAAGATTAACCAGAAAAAAGGTACAAGTCTAGAGTGTATGTATCAAGAAATCAAGATTAACCAGACACAAAGTACAAGTACAGAGTGAATGTTTACATATATCAAGTTCAACCAGACAATAAGTACACGTCTAAACTGTATTGTTTACAAAATTTCAAGTTTAGTAACAGGGTACAAGTCTAGAGTATATGTTTCACGAAATCAAGATTAACCAGACAAAAGGTACAAGTCTAGAGTGTATGTTTCGAGAACTCAAGTGTAGCCAGACAGACGCAGCTTAAAGTACATGCCGAGAATACCACAGAAGAGGTAAGAGTCTACACTGAATGTGCATTATTAAAATGATGTTTTGTGTGTTTACCATGCACTGGCTGTACTTAGCGCCTTGTAGGCGTTTGGCGTTCAGAGTATTCCGCGTGTGTACACGAAAGTCTTTGGCTCACTGTACAATCATCGTTCAAGGGATGGTGTGTGTGAGGACTACCTTCAGATTTGTGCACTTGCAATATAATACATTTATATTCTTATTATGTTCGCAAATATTTTGTAAGCAAAGTATTTCCTTTTTAAGTGCTTAAGGAGAAGTCATTTTTGGGTTGCTTCCCTTGAAAATAGTTCTGTCATCTTCGATCGGACTCCGCAGACGACTCTAGGCCTACTGCGATTTATTCTGTGGCTGGGTAGGAATAGATTGTTCTTGCTTCAGTATATCTATGGCCTGAATTTATACGTAGTGTTTGTATGAGTAGGACGAGTCTGTCTTATATATGGATATCTTTGCATTTCTAAGTCGAACTAATTTGGTTGTCGCTAGAAAAGGTCAAAGGCTATGCAGCGGAAGTATCGCTAGCAAAGGGGTGTGATCCATGGCTGTCATCCTGTGAGGATGCCGAGTTTTGTTGTAGCAGGCTTTTTGCCGAAATAGTGATCTATATATGGATGGGGAAAAGTGATAATCATTTAGACATGTTGTATGTACTTTACCCCAGTGTTTATTCTCTTTTGCCAAGGAATGGCAAAGTTATATTTCGCATAAAAAGGTAAAACCACAATTTATTATGAACTTGGGCTTCGCCATCGTTGTTGATAAGCAGATGCACAGTGGTACTTTTAAAAAGAATATCCATTCAAAGGAAGAAGACATTCCTATGTATCAGCACTGGATTGTATGATATTATTCAATTACCTCTATGAGAGAACCTATGAAGAAATGAGGACATTTAATGAATGACTAATTTTGGTCTATATTCTATAGTGAGTGAAGCTCACGAGAGAGAGAACAGCCATGTTGAAATTCATATACTTTGTATTTATCGAGTGAGAAAAAGGGGTGCCTGTACTATCGCTCGATGAACCAAGAGATCACTGCTACATGTGAGAACCCATGTCTGGGATTCCTATATTATGAAATATATATATATTGAACTTTACGTGAAGGAATATTCGCTAGACGAGGTTAGGTCTAGGAGCCTTCCTATGTATTGGTTATGGTCTGACGTGCCCAGTCAGTAAAGCCAGATGATTTACATGATGGAACGCTGAATGCTTATTTACGAATGCTCCATTATGATATTTGCCAAGCATGAATGCTAACTTAAGATGATATTCCTGTGATCAACATTATACTGTCTATGTCGACATTTGTTCCTGTAACCATACACGTACTGTCCAAGTGTGCGTCCCATTAAATGTTATAAAAAGACCACCGTAGTTCCAGTACTTCTTGAATTCGAACAGTGTGAGTATGAGTGATGTACTACCAACCTGTCAACTCTATCGAATCATTCTACCATTCGCGTACTGACATTCAGATACACACTCATTGTTTACACTCACATTCTTGTCGGAGCCTCATCACGTTCCAGGACAAGATGACCTGTATGACCAAAACTGTGCTGGGTTTGATGAGTTGACAATCGTTACACTTTACTACACCAGTCCCAACATCTACATTTATCCACTGGTGGACATTCACATCATTTAGCAAATAAAGCATGATTCAACAACTAGTAGCCAGTATGAGTTAACAACTACACAAAGAAAGAGTTTAACAACTGGTGTGCCAGCTTCCTGGGTCAACCTGCACAGTGACCATATTGAGAAGTAAACTACTGAGACCAGACGTTCCTTGGGGTCTGTTACGACACACAAATACATCAGCAGTACAACTCTACAGTGATGTCAGCGTGACCTGTCCTGTCGAGAGTATGCAGTAACTAGGTCAGGGTTTGTTGACATTTGGTTCATTGGACATTTGCCATACAACTGACAGTGTTACACAGCGAGCTTGGTTGAAACATAGAACATTACACATCAGGACTGGAGAATATTTGACAGTGTTTGCGAAAGAAAATGTTATTGAACTGAGAAGTCCTACATTGATTGTTATCATTCAAATCAACGATGGAGCTTCTATTTCTGTGTTGAATTTAAAATAATTAGACCAGAAGTATTTGTTTAATAAAGTACCACAGTACTGTACTATTAGGCAGTGTAACTGAGCCTTCATTCCAACACATTCTTTCTGCAACACTCTATTTACATCATATTGCCATACTATTTATGCATTTATGTATTTATGTTTAACTATTTATATGTGATATTTGTTTGTATCCAGCGGGTTGTTGTTTCGGTTGGGCGGTGTCACACAGCAGAGTATCCCACGTAATAGAGGGTCTGATGTGTGCGTTTCTATAGGTGCAATTTTCTTCATTGAAAATTTGCTGCGACAGCTGTTGCTATTAGTGTTAGCTGTGAAGTCTGTACTCATTGTTGTTTTTGTAATATTCCTCTGTTCTTTAGTTTGTTTTGATTTGTTTGTAATTTGTTGGTCTACCCTATTCTATCTTTCAGTTCTATTCTCAATTTATATTTATATACTGTGGCGTTATTTGTATTTGTTATCCTCTTGCGGTTTATCTTTTATTGTTTTTCCAATTTTATTTATTTCATTTCCGCAAATGTTTTCATGTTTTTCTGTATAACTGTTTTGTTTTGTGCCTGATCGACATACACTATTTAAAATATAGTTGATCATATAAATTGATGTACAAGAATCAACTGATAGTTAATTACTATTACTAAAGGTACACAGTTGATGATATAAAACACTATTTCTGGTGCACTGCACTTATATTATAGAGTGAACCAGCAACTTATAGCTGTTATTATATAAGGATTTATACAAGACCTTTGTAAGGCTTGTTTCCCACAGTGATTGGGATAGTTAAGTACTATTTTTCACAGGTTACAAAGTTATCATACAAAGTCTTTGATTAAGACTAAGAAAGTAAATTTATTTACTTTTGCAAATTACTGATCTTATTAGACAAGATGTCTACCTTGGATTATTTTATCACACAAGGCAGGGCTCTTGATAAGACTGGTCAGCAGTTAGAAGAATGGGCAGTTGCTCAATATGACAAAGCATTGGCTGCTGAAGAAAGAAAAGCATTGATTGAAGAAAAGAAATTAGAAGCTGAGGAAAGAAAATTACAAAGAGAGGATGAACAAAAGAAATTGCAGATACAGACTGATGAAAAAAGATTCCAGATGGAAATGGAAAAAGAGAAAAGAAAAGATGAAGCTGCTGCTGAAGAGAAAAAATTACAGGCTGCTGCAGAAGAGAGAAAATTACAAGCTGAAGCTCAAGAAAAAAAAGCAATAAGAGAACATGAACACCAAAAAGAACTTTTAGCATTTGAGTTAGAAAAGTTAAAGTTAACAAACATAAGTAATGTTAATCAAGCATCTAGTGGTAATGGTAAACCCTTTACTTACAAGGTCAAGGTACCAGCGTTCAACCCTTCCAGTGATGACATAACATTCTGGCTAAACAGATTTGAACGCTCGTGTCGAGCACATAATGTGGACAAATCACAATATGCTAACCAGTTATCAGAAAATCTGAAAGGTGATTCTCTGACTAGTTTAAGTTTGGTTGAAGAGGCTGACAAAGATAACTATGATGTTATTAGGGCAGCCTTATTAAAGAAGTATCAGTTGTCTGAAGAGGGTTATCGGAAGTTGTTTAAGACAATGGTGCCTGAGGCAGGTGTAGAATTCTCAGAATTCATTGCAAGGACACGACTTACATTTGATCGTTGGATTGAGCTATCCAAAACAGAAAAGACTTATGAAGCCCTTATGGACTTGATACTCAGAGACAAGATTATGTCAAGTATAAATAAACCTTTCCTCGAATTCTTACATGAGCGTAAACCTAAGTCTCTAAAAGAAATGGAACAGTATTGTACCCAATACGTCACTGCACATCCGGACGTAGCTATTAGCAATAGTAAGGTTAAAGAAGGTATGCCAGTTGCTTCTGCAACACCATACAACCCTAATCACTCTCACAAATTCCAAGGACCTCAAAATAGGTTTAATAAAAAAGGTAACTATTACAGTTATCAGAACCAAGGTAACCAATCATTTCAGGGTTCTTCTTCGAATACCTGGAGAAGAGCTGACAGCCCTCGATTCAGGGGTGGTCATAATTACAGGAACTTTCGCAAAGGAAGTCATTCTAGAAACTATCCAAGTTTTCCTTCATGGAGACAACAGGATCATAATTACCGAGATACTCATTATAATGAATATGATGATAGTAACCAAAGGAGCTATGATTCAAACCCGAGTAGAGGTTATAATAGTGGAAACAATGATAAGTACAGAGGCAATAATAACAGAGGTAGAGCACAATTCAAAAAACATAAAGCTCATTACCAGGCAACTCTGCACAGCAAGAGTCCCACGAAGCCTATAAACAAAATAAAGATAATGATGACTCTAATAATATGGCATGTGCCGCTTTTGATTTTTGGGAGAGCATCTCAGTGCCCCCAATGCAAAACATTATTTGAGCCAACCACAGTGTCTACTTTAAGCTGTGGCCATCCTCTTCCCGCTCTTCCTGCGTCAATCGCGCATGATGGGAGAGGTTCTCTTGTCTTACACAAAGGTTTAGTAAATGACAATCCAGTCTCAGTACTTTTTTGATTCTGGATGCACAACTATTGGGGTTAGGCAGTCACTCATAGATCCTTCTCATTCTACAGGCAAAGTAGTCAAATGCGTAACATTTGGCGGCACCATAGAGAAATACTCTACCGCTATCATTAGGATTGCTACTCCTTTCTTCACAGGAGATGTACACGCATGTCTTTTGCCGGATCCGATCGCTGATCTTATCATCGGTCGCATTCACGGAGTCAAAGAATGTACTCCGGAGCAAATTTCCGTTTGGGAAAATCAAAATATGCAATCTGCTAATGCAGTAGTCACTAGAGCTCAAGCTCTCAATATGCCTGAAACTTCATCTGTTGAAGATAATGAAGTGCATAACCAAGATGATCCCTTGGTAATTTCTCGTGACTCGTTTATAAAACAACAAGAAGAAGATCCGACTCTTAAGAAATTCTTCACTCTTGTAACAAAAGGTGATCCGAATAAAGATTCAAATTGTAAATCTTGGATTACAATGAAGAATGGCGTACTTGTACGTATGGTGCAAGACTCCACTAAGTCAAGTCATTCTCAGATTCTTGTACCCAAGAATTTGAGAGTTAAGATCTTACAACATGCACACGACTCTCAGTGTGCTGGTCACATGGGTTTTTCCCGTACTAAGTCAAGAGTTCTTGCGGCTTTCTTTTGGCCTTTTGTGAACAAGGACATACGGATCTATTGTCGATCCTGTAAAGTATGTCAAGAAGTCAAATCCAAAGGTCCTCGTCATGCTGCGCCTATTCAGGCTGCAGATATTCCTATTCGTCCATTCCAGAAAATGGCGATAGACATCATTGGTCCATTCAAGATCAAATCTGCTAGAGGACATCAGTTTATCTTAACGTGTGTAGACATGTGCACACGTTGGCCAGAGGCTATCCCTCTAAAGAGCATTACTACTACTGCTGACATTGCAGATGCTCTTTGGCTTATATTTTCTCGGCTGGGATTCCCCGGAGAAATATTATCAGATCATGGCACCCAACTGATATCGGATACCATGTCTCAAGTAATGTCTACTCTACAGATAGAGAGATCTTTGAGTAGCATCTATCATCCTATGTCCAATGGGATGGTCGAGCGACTAAATAGAACACTTAAGAACTTATTAGGGAAGATAACTGAGGATCATCCTCAGGATTGGGATAGGGTTTTACCCGCGGCCCTCTTCGCGTACAGAGAGGTCCCCAATGAACATACAGGGTTTTCGCCCTTTGAACTTGTCTTTGGCGCGCGACCGCGCGGCCCAATGTCTTTGCTGCATGATCTTATAACAGCTGACAATATTGACGATGACACAAAATCTTCTTACGAGTATGTCATCGCGCTGAGACAAAAGATTATCGAAGCATGCAAATTGGCAACGTCCTCTTCTGAGTTTGCTAAGCAGAAGGCAAGACAATTTGCTAATAAGAAGAGAACTTTACGACAACTTTGTCCTGGTGACAAAGCATTTGTTTTGCTACCTTGTCGTGAAAATAGACTCCTTATTAGTTGGAAAGGTCCGTACGATATAATATCGAAAATTTCAGATGTTGACTACATCGTCGATATTAACGGGAAGCATAAAACCTTCCACATCAATATGCTTACGGAGTTCCATGAACGTCCTGACTATCTACAGCCTATTTTCCAGGCAACGGACGATTCTCATGTCAAACATGGTCATTACTCATCACTGTCTGTAATACAGGATGAGGAAACAAGTTTTTCGGATGTTAATCTCCCGCTTCCAATGATCCCACTTCATTCTAGTGAATCATGGAAAGACGTTACTGTTTCTCCTGATTTGTCTCTAGGAGAACGGCGACAAGTTTCGTCTATGTTACAAACATTTCAGGATGTCCTCACTGACATCCCTGGACAAACTCATGTCATTGAGCATGACATTGTTCTAACTGAACATACTCCAATTAGGGTTAGGCCTTATCCTATCCCTATACATTTCCAAACACAGGTTGAAAAGGAGTTGGATGAAATGATAGATTTACAAATAATCGAACCATCCACTTCTGCATATTCTTCGCCGATGGTTATTGTTCGAAAAAAAGACAATAACATACGTCTTTGCGTTGACTATCGCAAATTGAATCAAGTTACGAAGTTCGATGCTGAACCTATGCCTTTACTAGAAGAGTTACTTACTCGTCTTTCTAAATCGCATTTTTTCACTAAACTTGATTTGTCTAAAGGATATTGGCAAGTTCCATTATCCGAACGCGCCAAACCTCTTACCGCTTTCTCTACTCCCAGAGGCCTTTTCCAATGGAATTTTATGCCTTTCGGCCTTATGAACGCACCAGCTACATTTGTACGCATGATGCGTCGAATCCTATCGTATCGGTCAGATGTCATTGCTTATCTAGACGACATCTGTCTTTTCAGCGATACTTGGGAAGATCACTATTCAGGATTAGTTGAATTATTATCAACTCTGCGTGAGTATAACCTGACAGCAAAACCATCTAAAGCTTGTATTGGCTTTAGCGAAATTGCTTTCTTAGGCCATCGAGTAGGTCACGGTTTCTTGAAGACAGAAGACCATAATATCACTAAGATACTTAAATATCTCTATCCCTAGGACTAAAAAGCAAGTGCGAAGTCTTTTAGGTCTCATACAATTTTATGGACGTTTCATTCCGAATCTGTCCTCTATCATGGCACCTCTCTCTACACTATTAAAGAAAGGGTCGCCTAACATGGTTCACTGGTCTCATGAATGCCAATCTTCACTAGAGAAGATCAAAACTATGTTTTCATCACCACCTATTTTAGTGTTACCTACAACAGATAAGACATTTGTTCTTCGTAGTGACGCTTCATCCACTGGGATTGGAGCGGCACTAATGCAAGAGTACTCTGGAACTCTGCATCCTGTAATGTACATATCCAGAAAACTTAATGCTGCAGAAAGGAATTACTCGGTTTTAGACCGTGAATTATTGGCAATGGTTTGGTCAATTCTCAAACTCCAAAGATTCCTTCTGGGCGCGCATTTCGTAGTGGAAACTGACCAAAAAGCTCTTACGGCTATCCAAAGTAAAAACTTGAAGAGCTCGAGATCAACTCGATACGCAATCGCTCTTCAACCTTTTCATTTTTCGGTACGAGCTATCCGTGGTTCAGAAAATGTGATGGCGGACATTCTGTCCAGATGCCCACATGATGCCACTTAACTGTTAAATATTGGATCTTTTTATTATGTATAACTTTACAACAGTTATTTTTTGTTTCTTTACTAAGATACACATTTGTAATTTAATAATAGAATGATGGTATCGCTACTTAGCGGTTCATTGATGTTAATTCACCGCTGTTCTTTGATGATTGTTTCTTCATAAATCATAAATTTAAGATTGTAGTGTGAATTTTTGGTATGCATTGTATAATTACCAGAATTGTATTATACGTACATCACACCTTCCTGGAAACATTTATTCGTAGGGAAACAATTTCTCTCAGATTTTGAGATATATATTCTCACCAGTCATATTAGGAATTATAGTTATTCCTGATATTTTCATCTGCGCAGTATTCTTGCGTTGTGAGCCTATTCTACGGTGCTCCTAGATGTATTTAAAAAAAAAAATTTTATTTTTTTTTTTTCCCGGGAGGTGTGGTAAGACTGTAAAGGGCAATTTTTACTATCTTGCAATATAATACATTTATATTCTTATTATGTTCGCAAATATTTTGTAAGCAAAGTATTTCCTTTTTAAGTGCTTAAGGAGAAGTCATTTTTGGGTTGCTTCCCTTGAAAATAGTTCTGTCATCTTCGATCGGACTCCGCAGACGACTCTAGGCCTACTGCGATTTATTCTGTGGCTGGGTAGGAATAGATTGTTCTTGCTTCAGTATATCTATGGCCTGAATTTATACGTAGTGTTTGTATGAGTAGGACGAGTCTGTCTTATATATGGATATCTTTGCATTTCTAAGTCGAACTAATTTGGTTGTCGCTAGAAAAGGTCAAAGGCTATGCAGCGGAAGTATCGCTAGCAAAGGGGTGTGATCCATGGCTGTCATCCTGTGAGGATGCCGAGTTTTGTTGTAGCAGGCTTTTTGCCGAAATAGTGATCTATATATGGATGGGGAAAAGTGATAATCATTTAGACATGTTGTATGTACTTTACCCCAGTGTTTATTCTCTTTTGCCAAGGAATGGCAAAGTTATATTTCGGATAAAAAGGTAAAACCACAATTTATTATGAACTTGGGCTTCGCCATCGTTGTTGATAAGCAGATGCACAGTGGTACTTTTAAAAAGAATATCCATTCAAAGGAAGAAGACATTCCTATGTATCAGCACTGGATTGTATGATATTATTCAATTACCTCTATGAGAGAACCTATGAAGAAATGAGGACATTTAATGAATGACTAATTTTGGTCTATATTCTATAGTGAGTGAAGCTCACGAGAGAGAGAACAGCCATGTTGAAATTCATATACTTTGTATTTATCGAGTGAGAAAAAGGGATGCCTGTACTATCGCTCGATGAACCAAGAGATCACTGCTACATGTGAGAACCCATGTCTGGGATTCCTATATTATGAAATATATATATATTGAACTTTACGTGAAGGAATATTCGCTAGACGAGGTTAGGTCTAGGAGCCTTCCTATGTATTGGTTATGGTCTGACGTGCCCAGTCAGTAAAGCCAGATGATTTACATGATGGAACGCTGAATGCTTATTTACGAATGCTCCATTATGATATTTGCCAAGCATGAATGCTAACTTAAGATGATATTCCTGTGATCAACATTATACTGTCTATGTCGACATTTGTTCCTGTAACCATACACGTACTGTCCAAGTGTGCGTCCCATTAAATGTTATAAAAAGACCACCGTAGTTCCAGTACTTCTTGAATTCGAACAGTGTGAGTATGAGTGATGTACTACCAACCTGTCAACTCTATCGAATCATTCTACCATTCGCGTACTGACATTCAGATACACACTCATTGTTTACACTCACATTCTTGTCGGAGCCTCATCACGTTCCAGGACAAGATGACCTGTATGACCAAAACTGTGCTGGGTTTGATGAGTTGACAATCGTTACACTTTACTACACCAGTCCCAACATCTACATTTATCCACTGGTGGACATTCACATCATTTAGCAAATAAAGCATGATTCAACAACTAGTAGCCAGTATGAGTTAACAACTACACAAAGAAAGAGCTTTTTTTTTTTTTTTTTTTTTTTTTTTTTTTTTTTTTTCTTAACCAGCGGCACTTGGGCTTTCAGCCCTTCGGCCCAATGACATGTCATTGCGAGGCTGGGGAACCTGAGGACTTTCCTTCCAACCCGGTCAGGAGCTTCGCTCCTTCCCATCCACAGAGGGTTTATCACAGGAGCCGTTCAGGCTATTCAGTCAAATTTCCGGCCGTAAACATTTCTTCAAACGCCGACGCCCGGGTTTGAACCATGAACACCTGGTCGCCAGTACAACGCCGAAGCCATTACACCAGCGCGGCTCCCAAAAAGAAAGAGTTTAACACACGTGTAACGCAAAAATCCAACGAGGACAAATTAAAGAAAATAAATACATCAAAAATCACATCTTTATCATGTGAAAAGATGACAGGCAGAATTCAGTAGCTGCACACTTAGAAAGGCCCAATAAGCACATAGCCTTTGCAGATAAGAGCTGGAGTGCGATAGGGATGCTTGTTGCCATGTTTCTTCTTACTGGCTAAACAACGGCATCAACCAAAACTGTTAATGAAGACAACGACATCAACCAACAGAGTTGGGTAACACAACAGATGGGGGTATAATGATTCATAACGCTTTATCGAAAGCTGCAATGAGATATGATGGTATGTAATGCTTTTTTTCGAAAACCACAACAGAGGTACTTAAATCGGCATCGAAAACCACAATGGGGATATGGTGATATATAATACTTTGCTGAAAACCACAATAGAACTATAGAAAACCACAGCCGAGATGTGATGATATATAATGCTTTATTGAATACCACAACAGAGGTATGTAAAAACGTATAGAAAACAACAAAGGTGAAATGATGATTATACTGCTTTGTTAAAAACCATAATAGAGGTATATAAAAGTATATCGAAAATCACAACAAAGGTATTTAAAACTGTACCGAAAACCACAAGGGGGGTAAAGTTTGAAGGGAAACAAACATGTTCAGTTTCATAGGCGACTCCTTTTAATAAGAGCATCTCAGATAAGGCCCCGTGTAGTTCCCGGGGGTCTCTGAAGGACCAAGACAGAATAGGCCTACTGTACCTTCCTGCATGTCGTACCAGACGACAACGTGAGGTTGTGCATCGGGCTGGCAACCTCAACATGTAGAACAAACTGCCACTTAAAGCATCGCTGCCAGAGCATGTTCATGCTTGACGTCAGGTTTCCTGCAAGGGGCAACCAACAGTGGTAGCTCCATACTCCGTGAGGATGGCTAAGGAAAATTATAATGACATATCAGATAAGGCACCGTTACCGCATCAAAAGCTGGCTCTCACAAATCTCTGTCTCTTCTTTGATGGAATAATCTGAGAGACCACTCTCTCCATCCATCCCTTGATGTTTCCATCTCACTGATACAGTTACCCCTATATCCGTTTGCCTCCAGTATTTCTCTGATTTATCGTTCTGATCGAGATGTTATTTCTCTTTATTTATCCAGAAAAAAATGTCCTATCCAACATCTTATAATTTGTATCTAGTTTTTCCACAAATCCCTTCTTTAATTGTCTGTTTATTTTTCCAGGTCCAGAAAGTGGTTGCTGAAAATCAATGAAAAAAAAAAAAAAAAACCACGAATAAAATGCTTAATGTTATATGGCTGCAAACACTGGAATAATATTGCTATGATAGATACAGAACTGACCGGTCTAACACAAAGTGGTTATGATAAATGTCTCTATTGAAATGACCTGTTTACCTGAAAGATAGTTAGGAACGTCCCTATAGAACTGACCAATTTATCAGAAAGTAGTTATTTTTTTTTTTTTTTTTTCGTACGCCCGCTAATACTCGAGGCGAAATCTCAGGTTATTATTTACGTCTAACCTGACATTGATTTTACGTGAGTATCCCTTTATTTCTTGTACAGAGACAAGTGTCCCTCGCCATTCAGGCAAATACTCGCCGATTTCGGAGGTACCCATTGCAGCTGGGTCGGCTCAGGAGCCGCCAGTCCCTGGTCGACGACACTCCTTCAAATGTCACGCCAGGTCTCGAGTTAATCCAGTCCAAATCCCGGTCGACGAAAAATCCTCAAATGCCGTCGCCCGGGTTTGATCCTGTATCACCCGGTCGCCAGAGCGGTGTTGTAACCACTACGCTAGCGCGGCTCCCTAGAAAGTAGTTATGATGAACGTCCCTATAGAACTGACCAGTTTATCAGAAAGTGGTTATGGTAAAGTCTCTATAGAACTGACGAGTTTATCAGAAAGTAGTTATGGTAAAGTCTCTATAGAACTGACCAGTTTATCAGAAAGTGGTTATGGTAAAGTCTCTATAGAACTGACCAGTTTATCAGAAAGTGGTTATGGTAAAGTCTCTATAGAACTGACGAGTTTATCAGAAAGTAGTTATGGTAAAGTCTCTATAGAACTGACCAGTTTATCAGAAAATGGTTATGGTAAAGTCTCTATAGAACTGACCAGTTTATCAGAACGTTAGAACTGACCAGTTTATCAAGGATGTGGTTATGGTACATGTCCCTATAAAATAAACCCGTTTATATGGGGTGTGGTTATACTTTAGTGAATGGCCCATTTTGTCATCTGAAGGAGCACAGGACCATCATTGAAAAGGGTTCTCATGCGGGAAGCCTGTGCCAAGGCATTTCATATCCGTTAGTGATAGTAGATTCTGTAGCTATTTGTTTCATGTAATGACGTTGCTAACCTCAAGTACAACTTTTATCAGTCTTCTCTTATGATATGCCAGGTTTTGTTCTTTCTGTCTCTTCAGTAACCCCTGAGAAACGGGGGTTCTGGAACCTGGTACTACCAGCAATACACAAAGACAAATGTGTACAGCCAGACAGGTCTGCTGAAAGCAAGATAACGAAGAGCCGCATGGGCTATCAGACAGGAGGAGACGGGATGTGTTTCAGGTCGAGGTTAGCCAAATAAAGAAACTGACCCTGGCCTCGTTTTACAATCAGGGGTTGAACTCACCATTTCCCCGCCTACAAATACGGACACAGCTTGACCTCTGACATTTTCGTCTAGACTGTAGACTGAGTCCAGCAGCCGGAACCACTGCACGGACATCAAATAACCCTAGAGATTGCGCAGCCCGCCCACAATAGCTAGACGAAAACAATAAACCTATCTTATCTCCACCGCTTTAGTGATAGGAAGTGGGTCGCGTCCACGGCGGTCACTCCTAGTCTGTCACTAAAGAGTGGTGTTTAGGGCATAATTAAACTTTCTGCGAATTAACAATTCTGGCTGGCACCAGAACATTAACAAGTAAACAAAGAAATGAATATATATATATATAATTGGATGTGTGTGTAAACGATACGAGAAATAACTTATCAATGGTAAGTGGAGATACACTTCTAATTTCTTCTTTTTTTTTTAGTGCGTTTGATAACAATAAAAGTGGCCCATAATATTTGTCTTTCCTTTCATTTGTTTTATAGTTTTACGTCATAACTAATTATTAATTTTCCTATCCGTTGTCACATCCGTGAAGTGAAATTCACCTTTCTTAGAAAAGGTCTACGGAGATGTCAACAGCCTCAGACTGACCTTTGATTATATTCAAGTTGACATCTGAGGGTGAACAAAGAAGTAGAAATTCACCTTTGAATACCCTATTTAGTTTCAACAACCTAGTGTTAAAGCTCAAAATAAACTTGGTCATTTAATAGAACTGCGTTTCAAATAAAAGGCTCGCTGACCTAGTTGTTTGAAGAAACACGCTAATTTAACTGGCACATTACCATTTACTACCAGACGCCCACTCCTTGAATTACCAACACATATCTATTATTCGCAGTTCATTATTTCCCGTGCTTTAAAAACATCTTATTGCATATTGATTTAGTTATATAAAATCGGCCTGCTCTATGCCGGTCAATACGTGAGAGATTAAAATGTACTACAAAAGCGAGCGGCAAGCAAAGTTTCAGTTCAATACGGCGAGTGGAGATTTTCAGCGTCACCGATTTTTAACGAGACTGTCACGAAGTGGTTTTAAATTTTATAGAGTGTGCCTGAATGAAAGCAAGACCCTAGTATGAGAAAGTCTGAGAAAATAGAATTTAGATGGAAAATGACATGCCTGTGGACAGACGCGACTATTGGCTCAAGGGATAGAACCAGGATTTGAATCTCCCCTTGCCGCTTCGTGACTTTAGACTGGCTATAGTCTCGCCCTCCTCTGACTTCCTTTAAATACAAGGAGATAAGGTGTATAAATACGACCACAAACACCACTATACAGACAACATAGAGTAAGTATAGTAAAGAATAGAAGCTGATCCAGTAAATAATATATGTATATATTTATTTGCATACAAGAAAAACATAAAATGGCATATTACGTCATCAAGTCAGTCGATAGCGTGCACTGTTGCACGGCCTGGAAAACAAGTAACAATTAAATTGAGAGACACGAGAGACAAAAAAACCCCAAATCACATTCACTCTTTCTGTCACCCTGCTGAGGAACAATAAAAATGGTTAGTGATTTAAACCAAATCTAATTTGGTGGGGCTGTCAACTTTTAGCCTCCACTCTCTAACACTAATAAATTTCTACTGTCTTAGTCCTGGTGACTCTTCCTCAACGAAACGCTACACAGCTTTCTATTTGTTAGGCGATATGCGCCGATAACTACACCACAAGAAATGCTAAAATAATAGACTTGGTTTTTCGAACGCAGACTCAGTGTCTATCCGTCCAATGGATACTGAACAGACCCTACTGGTCCTGTCTATTTTCTCCCTCCGTCTATCTTTCTCTCTTGATCTCAGTGTCTCTCTAACACTCGAGGGCTGATGATGCGGCGTCTCCGTTACTCTCTTCTCTCGATTTCTATCAGGACCTAGGTATGGTAACCCTGTCACCTGTTCCTGATTTTGATGATGACGATGTTCGGATATCAAGCATGAGAGACTTGATTAACTGTAGACGCTTCTCTGCTGCTGAGCAAACTTTCCCCTTTTCTCCCACTCCGGATTTAGAGAAAGACACAGCCTTGATTTCTGGCTGTATGAAATTGAAACAAGTCTCCCAGCCACCTGCCGTTGCTAGAGACTATAATAGCGATGCTCTCGGCTGTCTGATAAATAAACCTCGGTCCAGCTGAAGCATAGGGACTTCACTGCCAGAGAACATAGGGTAATTTTCTTTTGCTCCTGACGATACTCGAGTACTCTGACCCTGAGATGTCTTTTGCCGTGGATAATTTTATTTGACAAAATTATGCTCGCCGGGACTCGCTGAAATTAAAAGAAACAGCGACTCATGTACACCCACTCTAAAATCACTTATCCCTAACATATACGATACATAAAATAATTCTATACACGTGTCTCTTCATTCTCACTTCTTCCCTCTCTCTCTCTCATTCTTCACCCAATACATAAAATACCACTATCCCACGTGGCCTCTTCATCCCCCCTCCTTCTACTAAAATCTGCCAGGTAAAATAAACAAAACCTCCCGACACCGTCTGACACGTTACATGGCCGTTACGCATGGCCGATCACGTGTTCAAACTTGACAAAAATAGGGAAATCCTTTTACCCATTAACACAGGAGTTTCCGGCTTACTCCAATTTAAATGAAATCTCGCCGTAGGAATAGTTTCCTCCCCTAAGCAGTATAATTCATTTACAACGTAAATCTGAACCCTTCGACAATATTTCTCACATTTTTAAGGCTCAGAAAAATTAACGAACATACCAGGGATTTCCCCATAAAATTACATTAGAAAATATACAGGAATAATTGGTGGTTTTACTTAACATTCTACAAATCTGGGCACACGTGTAGCTCACAACTTCACACACTCCTATCTATCGCCAAAATCATAGAAAGAATAAGCACACTGTTGCATTTACGTCGTTCTTCAAAAATAGTAATTAAAGGCGCTACCGTTTATTTTAAAACTGAAAAGTTAAACTTTACCTAAGGGCGAATTTCTGAAAAACCCACTAATAAGTAAAACGATTAATAAAATATCTACATACCGATTATCGTTTTTTTCTTCCCGCAAATGGAGAACGATAAATCGACGTCGACCGGCGGCAATTATTTCTTCAGAGACAATTGCCCGCAGTTTCCTCTCTCATTATATACAAGAGAATCCGCCCACGCGGATTCCCTTCCTACGCAAATCGCGGACCAATGGCAGCGCCAGAAAAAATCAATACTATCCACCTACGCAAATCCCACGTGTAGGAAAATTGCGTCACATTACGTGATGGCCTCGTGCTACTGACGCGTCATAAAGGAGTGCCCGAAAATATCGATTTTCGTAAACAATGAAATCTACGGGAATCGCGAAAAATTCAGAAGAAGGTAAAACTGGCCGAGTGAAAAATAAGCCTACCACCATAAAATGAACCCATTAAAATTACCACTCAAAAATTTACCAAACACGATATATTCACATGAGAAGAACCAAGGCAAACCCCATAAAATTACAAAGAGAAGAGAAATGGTGAAACTCAAAACAGAATCGGGCCTGATGAAAGTCAGAATTACAGTGTAGCATCACATAAGTCCCCCCTTTCAAGTGCGGGAATCCGTGCTCAATCACTGAAATCTCTGGAATTCATACTGGTCCGTATCCAGATCTACATCCCGATCTAATCACTATCATAATTAGCATTATCATACAGGCCCATCTCCATATCCTTGAGAATCTTGGCCAGCACTGGATCGTGAGGGTCACGCCATGGGATTTCCTCCTGGCGACTGCAGCCTGACTGGTCGCCCTTCCTCCTCCCTTTCATGTGTTTCCTTCGCCCACGAATTTTCCTGGCGGCGCGTGGTAAATAATGATTACCAGCTGGTGCGACCTCCCAGTGTTTTGAAACAGTCTGGCTTGGCCAGACATCGCCGTAACAGGGCGTAACTGTTTGCGGTTGACTGAAGAACCGTGCACATGTTCCTTCTTGTCAGTATTTCCCTCCCTTGAGAGATGTAATACCATCGGGGGCCTGATAAGGGTGGATTTGTGCTGAAGTGGTAACTTGCCACCCTTATCGACACCTGGTGTTAAAGTGTAAGATGTAGGTGTCTTCTCTGATTTAGGATGTTGCTGTGTATGTGGTAGTGGAACAGTTCACAGGGTTATCACACAGGCAACATGACGTGTAGAGTCATAGAAGGGTAACTTCGTTGTATAAGTTTCTTTCATTTATTGCACGCCACAAAACAGTCATGATACTTATGACATCAACATGGTTAACGAGTTCAGCAAGATGATATGGCACATTGAAAACAATTTCTGTAGTCAGCAATGATAGCTGTTGTATATATGCGTCATAGACATCACAGTTCAATAGATTCAGAAATTCATCAATCATCGAGTGCTAGTTCGTGAAGCTGTATAAATAATAATAATTTCTATAACTTCTGCAACAGTGTCAGCTACAGATCTTCAATGTTCATAAACAATAATAAATGCTCCCATTCTGATGCTAGCAGATCAGTTGTATACAATAAGTCCGTTCACTGTCTGCACGTGAATAGCATACATGGGCTACAGGTCAGCTCGACCTTTATAATGTTCCTAAGTCTAACCATCTGACTTGGACGTGATCTCTGATATAACGAATCCTGGAACACAGACAACAGTCTTGTTGGTCTAGAGCGACCCATATATATTTAACTAGTTCAGGTATACAGATACTGGTGACTTAATCCTAGTCAAAGTACCTCTCCATTTTGCATCACACAGGCGAGCAAATAGGCGACAAAATGACGAACCTCTAGACGATAGCATAAAGTTCGATACAAGAGGAATTACCTTATTTCGGAAAATCAACCATGAACATATGCCTCCAGGCAGGCTGCATAATACTGGGAAATAGTCTAGTTAGCTAACTAACTCACTAAGACACTGTATTTCCCTCAGAGAATCACAAGACGCAGTTGCGTCTGCTCGCTTCTTAAACCATTTCTAAACTGCCCCAACTGGGCGGAACACACAGAACGAACTCCCGGTTTTTGACATGCGCAGAACGACAATCTCTGAGTTGCCGTTCACAATAAGACGATTCGAAGAACATTCGAGATAAAAGTCTTACACAGTCGCGCCTTTTATGGTCATGAAAAGAAGCGTTAAGAAAGGTTTCAGACATCTACCATAGTTGACTGATACTACCAAATAAGGAGATGTGGTCACGCTTCGTTCAAGAAATTATAGACCGAACGTGTCTCTATACAAGAGAAGGCAACTCCTAACAAATTGTAGTCTCGATAACTCGGATTATGTCCCTTTGACCATAGAAAACATAATACACACTTCAGTCAAAAAAATGATCATACATATGAAAAAATGTTTATACAAACGAAAAATAATAATGATCCGTGCGTAACATTACCGCACCCTCCCTGGAAAAAAAAAAAGAAACCTTTTTTTTTTTTTAAACCTGGAGCCGGAAAAAATCTAGGCTCCTAACGCACGTATGATGCGTGGATATTTACCTAACAAATTAGCTCAACGCATGGAGCGACACTGAGATCATATCTCAGATCCTTAGAGAAAAAATTTATCTAAGTATACGCTGATATATTCCAGGAAGGTGCCACCAACACACGCCACAATGATGGCAACAACATAATGACAATCAAATTATACTCATACCAATATATGAAATTAAATATATTATGTGTTATCATACAATGTGTTGCAAATAGCGGTGTAATTTACTAATATACCGCACTATATTATTACATTATATAAAGTAACAGTAATTAATAAGTAATACATGTGTTGCTCTTCGGTGACATAAAACATTCAATAGAAGAAGATGTGGACATCATCCGCTCCCAATGTAGGACAGGACTTGATATCCTCAAAGTTCCACAATGGACATAAACTCGCAGACTTCAATGATGTGCTGCGAAAATATCAATAACACAAATCTTAAAGACAACTGGTAAATTTCTTAATACAATCCTGAAAATAATTTATTTAAATGTGGCCGAGTGATCTTTTGGCCCGTATATCACTAACTAAGCCTTCTTAGATAATTACATGGTACAATGTTATAAATTTCCCTCAAAAAAAAAAAGTGAGACAAAATCTACTAACATGTCATTATAACATTGGACTGTATATCAGGAAATATATATATATGACAGAAGAATCATGTGGAATCGTGTGGACATCTGGACAGAATGTCTGCCATTACATTATCCGAACCACGGATAGCTCGAACCGAGAAATGAAATGGTTGAAGAGCTATGGCATAACGAGTGGACCTCGAGCTCTTCAAGTTTTTGCTCTGAATAGCAGTAAGCGCTTTCTGGTCGGTTTCCACAATGAAATGTGCGCCTAGAAGAAATCTTTGTAACTTCAGAATAGACCATACCATAGCCAATAACTCACGGTCTAAAACCGAGTAATTCTTTTCTGCAGCGTTTAATTTCCTAGAGATATACATCACCGGATGCAAAGTATCAGAATACTCCTGCATTAGTGCTGCCCCAATCCCTGTTGACGAGGCGTCACTTCGAAGAACAAAAGTCTTCTCAATAGTAGGTAACTTAAGAATAGGTGGAGATGAAAATAGGGCTTTAACCTGGTCCAATGAGGATTGACATTCTTTAGACCAGCGGATCAGATTAGGCGACCCTTTCTTCAATAAAGTAGAAAGCGGTGCCATAATGGAGGACAGATTCGGAATGAATCGTCCGTAGAATTGAATCAAACCTAATAGACTCCTTACTTGTTTCTTCGTCTTAGGGACCGAAATGTTAAGTATTTTTGAAACATTGTGGTCCTCTGTCTTTAAAAGACCATGACCAACCCGATGACCTAGGAAAGAAATCTCGCTAAATCCTATAAAGGCTTTAGAGGGTTTTTGCAGTCAAGTTATACTCGCGAAGAGTAGACAGTAATTCGTATAAACCCAAATAATGATCTTCCCAAGAATCACTGAATAGACAGATATCATCTAGGTATGCTATGACATCTGTACGATATGCGAGAATTCGCCGCATCATGCGTACGAATGTAGCAGGGGCGTTCATAAGACCAAAAGGCATGAAATTCCATTGGAATAAACCCCTAGGTGTAGAAAAAGCTGTAAAAGGTTTGGCACGTTCAGTTAGCGGGACTTGCCAATAACCTTTAGACAAATCTAGTTTGGTAAAGAATCTAGAATTAGAAAGTTTATTGAGTAGCTCTTCTAATGAAGGCATAGGTTCAGCATCGAACTTCGTAACTTGGTTCAATTTGCGATAATCTACGCAAATGCGAATGTTATTATCCTTCTTTCGAACAATAACCATAGACGAAGAGTATGCTGAAGTGGATGGTTCAATGATTTCCAAACGTATCATTTCATCCAACTCTTTTTCGACTTGAGACTGGAAATGAATAGGTATTGGATATGGTCTGACTCTGATAGGATTGTGATCAGTTAGCACAATGTCATGTTCTATGACATGTGTGTGTCCCGGGATGTCTGTAAGAACATCCTGAAATGTTTGCAACATCGAAGAAACTTGTCGATGTTCCTCAGCGGAAAGATTGGAGAAACGGTCACGTTTTTCCAAGATTCCGTAGAATAAAGTGGGACCATAGAAAGAGGAAGATTGACATCAGAAAAAGTAGTTTCCTCATCCTGTATAACTGACAGAGATGAGTACTGACCATGAGTTGCTTGTGAATTGTCCGTAGCCTGGAAAATAGGCTGCAAATAGTCAGGTCTTTCATAAAATTCTGTGAGCATATTTATGTGGAAAGTTTTATGCTTTCCATCAATATCGACAACATAGTCGACATCAGAAATTTTGGAGACTATTGCATATGGACCTTTCCATGCAATTAGAAGTCTGTTCTCCCTTGAAGGAAGTAGAACGAGAGCTTTGTCACCTGGACAAAGTTGTCGTAGACATCTATTCTTATTTGCAAACTGCCTTGCCTTTTCTTTAGCAAATTCTGAAGACGAAGTTGCTAGTTTGCATGCCTCGATGATCTTTTGCCTAAGAGCAATGACGTACTCATAAGAAGATTGAGTCTCATCGCTAATATTATCGGCAGTGATTAGATCGTGAAGTAAAGACATAGGGCCGCGCGGTTGCGCGCCAAAGACAAGTTCAAAAGGGGAAAACCCCGTATGTTCATTGGGGACCTCTCTATACGCAAAGAGAGCCGCGGGTAAGACCCTGTCCCAATCCTGAGGATGATCCTCAGTTATTTTACCAAGTAAAGTTTTCAGAGTCCTATTTAAACGTTCGACCAACCCATTAGACATTGGGTGATAGATACTGCTGAGAGACCTAATAATGTGTAGCATAGACATTACCTGTGACATAGTGTCTGATATAAGTTGAGTGCCATGGTCTGACAATATTTCTCCGGGAAAACCCAAGCGAGAAAATATCAGCCAAAGAGCGTCTGCGATATCAGCAGTTGAGATGCTCTTGAGAGGTATTGCCTCTGGCCAACGTGTGCACATATCGACACATGTAAGGATAAATTGATGTCCTCTAGCCGACTTAATTCTAAAAGGACCGATAATATCTATTGCCATTTTTTGAAAAGGGCGAATAGGAATGTCAGCAGCCTGGATAGGCGCAGCATGTCGTGGTCCTTTAGATTTGACCTCCTGACATACTTTGCAAGAGCGACAGTACATTCGTATGTCCTTGCTCACAAATGGCCAAAAGAAAGCCGCAAGAACCCTCGACTTTGTACGGGAAAAACCCATATGTCCAGCACATTGCGAGTCATGAGCATGTTGCAATATTTGCAATCTCATGCTCTTAGGCACAAGAATTTGTGAATGAGTGGACGTAGTCGAGTCTTGTACCATACGTACAAGTACGCCGTTCTTCATAGAAATCCAAGATTTCCTATTAGTGTTCTGATTAGGATCCCCTTTTTTTTGCTAGAATGAAGAATTTTTGTAAAGAAGGATCTTCTTCTTGCAATTTGATAAATGAGTCACGTGTAATAGTCAAGTGACTATCTTGGTCATTTACTTCATCATTATTAGTTAATGAAGTTTGAGGTGGATCCAGAGCATGTGCTCTTGTGACCACCGCATTGGTAGCTTCAATGTTTTGCTCTTCCCAAACAGCAATCTGCTGTGGGGTACATTCCCTAACTCCGTGAATACGACCAATAATAAGGTCCGCAATAGGGTTTGGAAGTAGACACGCGTGGACCTCTCCCGTGAAGAAAGGAGTAGCAATGTGTATTATAGCAGTAGGATACTTTTCTAACGTGCCACCAAATGTGACACATTTGATGACTTTTCCTGTAGCACAGGATGGATCTACAAGAGATTGCCTAACGCCGACAGTAGTACATCCAGAATCAAACAACACTGAGACTGGATTACTATTTACTAGCCCCTTATGTAATATAAGAGAACCTCTCTCCCATCATGAGCAACATTAGCAGGAAGAGCGGGCAAAGGATGACCACAGCTTAGAGTACTAATGGTTTTCGGATCAAATAAAGTACTGCATTGGATACACTTATTTGCCCTACGAAAATCAAAAGATGAGCATCCGATAGCATTATGGTCTTTATCATTATTAACCTGTTTATCTGCTCCCTGAGATTCTTGTTGAACAGAATTTGTCTGTTGATATCTTTTTCTCTTATGTTGCGATCTACCGCGACCATTATTGCCTCTGCAATTATCATTAAAGTCCCTACTGTAATTTTTATCCTGGTTTGAGTTCCAGTTTCCATAACTGTCATTACTATCTCTATGCTGTTGAGAACCTCTATTATCTTGGTATTGAGGTCTCTGCATAAAATATTTTCCTCTATACCGATTACCTTTGTGAAAATTTCTAAAGTTAACCGGAGTAGAATAACGTGTAGTATTAGGTTGTCTCCAGTTCTGGGAAGAAGAATCACCCTGGAATTGATCACTATGGTTCTGGGCATAATTACGATTACTCTTTTTATTGAAATTTTTCTGGCTACCCTGAAATTTACGCATAAAATTTGGGCCATAAGGTGCTGCCGAAGCAACTGGCAGACCTTCTTTCACCTTAGAGTTACTAATGGTTAT
The DNA here is from genome assembly GCA_024509875.1 of Oreohelix idahoensis. Lineage (NCBI taxonomy): Eukaryota > Metazoa > Mollusca > Gastropoda > Stylommatophora > Oreohelicidae > Oreohelix > Oreohelix idahoensis. The sequence continues at coordinate 26,945 of JAMPIV010008410.1, forward strand.
GTGCGGATGCGCAGTAACATACTGGCTACAGTATTCTTCCATTTCTTTTATGTTTTTTAGGCTTACGCTCATGAAGAAAAGATAGAAAAGCTTCATTAACAGAAGACATAACCTTATCTCTAAGTAGTAAATCCATAAGAGCTTCAAATGTATTTTCTGTCTTAGACAACTCAACCCATCGTAAAAAAGTAAGACGGATGCCTGAGATGAATTCAGAGAATTCAACTCCAGTTTCTGGTAACATGGTTTTAAATTTAAGACGATATCCGTCCTCGTTAAGTTGGTACTTCTTTAACAATGCCGCCCTGACAACCTCATAGTTGTTTTTGTCAGGCACATCTACCATACTCAACAAAGTCAAAGCATCACCTCTAAGTATCTTGGACAGATGATACACATATAATGTTTTATCTATATTATGTACATTACATGCACTTTCAAATCTATCTAGATAAAATGTTATATCATCGATTGAGGGATTAAATGCTGGTAGATTAAGCTTGAAATCCTTAGCATTAGTCTTATTTGACACCTTATTTGCCTCATTAGCATTACCAGTGTTCAATAACTTTAACTTCTCTAACTCTAAAGCTAAGACTTTTTCATCATGTTCCATTTTTGCTTTTCTCTCATCAGCCTCTCTTTGTAACCTTCTTTCTTCAGCCTCAGCCTGTAACTTTCTTTCTTCAGCCTGGGCCTGTAACTTTTTTCCTTCAGCCTCTATTTCAAGTCTCTTATTTTCAGCTTCTTTTTCAAGTCTCTTATTTTCAGCTTCAGCCTGGGCCTGTAACTTTTTTCCTTCAGCCTCTATTTCAAGTCTCTTATTTTCAGCTTCTTTTTCAAGTCTCTTATTTTCAGCTTCAGCCTGGGCCTGTAACTTTTTTTCTTCAGCTTCTTTTTCAAGTCTCTTATTTTCAGCTTCTCTTTTTTGTTTTTCCATTTCCATTTGAAATCTTTTTTCCTCCACCTGCATCTGCAGTTTCTTTTGTTCTATTTCAGCCTCTATTCTCTTTTGTTCAGTTTGTTCTTTCATTTTCTTTTCTTCCGACTTCAATGCCTTGGCATATTGAACAGTCGCAAATTCTTCTAATTTATCACCTGTCTTCCCAAGGGCTTTACCCTGCTCAATAAAGTACTCAAATGTAGACATGATGTCCAAAATGTGAGTACAGAACCTGAAATAATTAATTATCTTATTTCAATGTTAAATAGCAACAAGACTTAATAAAGTGCTTGTATAATCTCTATGTTGAACCCAATCTCTGTGGGAAACAGGAGTTGACACCAACTTGTATTATCAAATGTATAATAATATCACAAGTCACCTCTTAATTAACAGTGCACTACCCAAATCAGTGCATAATCATCAGTTATTTATCATAACTGCACTACAATAGTGCATAAGCAAAAACACCAGTTTGTTATGATAAGTGCACTATAGACCAATAGTGCATGAGCATATATCAACAATAGTGAAAGCTAACTATGCAAGAACTATGTAAACAATAACAAGACAATGTAAACAATAGCAAAGGTCATCAACAATGTAAACAATAACAAAGATCAAAGTCAATGTAAACAACAACAAAGATCAGAGTCAATGTAAACAATAACAAAGATCAGAGTCAATGTAAACAATAACAAAGATCAGAGTCAATGTAAACAATCAACAAAGATCAAACAATACGAAAACATTCGCATAAGTCAAATACACAAACAGCAAAACTAAAAAGAAATATGCGAAGATATGACTAACAAATGACGCTACAGTGTATACACAAAAATATACGTAAAGAACTGAATAATAGCAAAGGGGAGACCTACAAATACAAACAATCGAAATCGAAACTAAAAACACAAAGAAAGAGAGAAAAGAAAAAAAAAGAAAAAAAAAAATATATATATACAAGAAACAGAAATAAAGCACAACTCGTCACAACTAAACAGATATAGCAACGATTGTCGCTAGCAAATTTCACTGTAGGAAATTCGCACAGTCCCTAACGAAAACGCTAACAGTAGAACCTCTGTGACGTGGTATCTTCTACTGCAAGACTCCGCCCAACCGAGAAAACCCGCTGAAATATAAACATATAAATATACAAATAACAAATAACATATAACATATAAACATGTATCATGAAAACAATAGGAGAAAGTGTGAAAGTACAGAAGGCTCAGTTAGAACATAAGGGCACAGTTCACAAACAAAACAGGCCACTTAACTTCTATAAATCCAGCGTCAGCACGGTGCAGAACAGGATGTAATCAGCATTCTGAGGATAATGATCCAACGTTGATTAACTTCTGCTCCCATAAACAGCCATGACGAAGGAAATGAGCTTCTAATACTGCAACAGTTGTTACGGCACTTGACCTTCTGAATCTTCTAAATTGATTTAACCGGCACTTGACCTTCTGAACCCGCAGCAGTACCCCTGAGACCGGAACAGTTGTTACGGCACTTGTCCTTCTTTTCACCAGATCAGGAAATCCATTCGCTCGGTACTTGTCCTTCTAATTTTACATAAACTTCAATATTGCCGAGCAGCGCCGGGTAGTTTCAAAATCAGCAACTGTCAGAAAATCCGGATACTTTCAATAAAATTTCTTGTAAGGTGGTAGTTGATGCTGTAGTTGTATCTAGTATGATGATGATGTCTGGGTTTGCTGACCCCCTTGATAGCTGGAATCAGAGTGAACCAACCTATGGCCACCAAAAATGATATGGTGCGCCAAAATATCAGATGATAGAACCAGCTCTGGCCACCAAAAATGATAAGGGTGGATTTGTGCTGAAGTGGTAACTTGCCACCCTTATCGACACCTGGTGTTAAAGTGTAAGATGTAGGTGTCTTCTCTGATTTAGGATGTTGCTGTGTATGTGGTAGTGGAACAGTTCACAGGGTTATCACACAGGCAACATGACGTGTAGAGTCATAGAAAGGGTAACTTCGTTGTATAAGTTTCTTTCATTTATTGCACGCCACAAAACAGTCATGATACTTATGACATCAACATGGTTAACGAGTTCAGCAAGATGATATGGCACATTGAAAACAATTTCTGTAGTCAGCAATGATAGCTGTTGTATATATGCGTCATAAGACATCACAGTTCAATAGATTCAGAAATTCATCAATCATCGAGTGCTAGTTCGTGAAGCTGTATAAATAATAATAATTTCTATAACTTCTGCAACAGTGTCAGCTACAGATCTTCAATGTTCATAAACAATAATAAATGCTCCCATTCTGATGCTAGCAGATCAGTTGTATACAATAAGTCCGTTCACTGTCTGCACGTGAATAGCATACATGGGCTACAGGTCAGCTCGACCTTTATAATGTTCCTAAGTCTAACCATCTGACTTGGACGTGATCTCTGATATAACGAATCCTGGAACACAGACAACAGTCTTGTTGGTCTAGAGCGACCCATATATATTTAACTAGTTCAGGTATACAGATACTGGTGACTTAATCCTAGTCAAAGTACCTCTCCATTTTGCATCACACAGGCGAGCAAATAGGCGACAAAATGACGAACCTCTAGACGATAGCATAAAGTTCGATACAAGAGGAATTACCTTATTTCGGAAAATCAACCATGAACATATGCCTCCAGGCAGGCTGCATAATACTGGGAAATAGTCTAGTTAGCTAACTAACTCACTAAGACACTGTATTTCCCTCAGAGAATCACAAGACGCAGTTGCGTCTGCTCGCTTCTTAAACCATTTCTAAACTGCCCCAACTGGGCGGAACACACAGAACGAACTCCCGGTTTGACATGCGCAGAACGACAATCTCTGAGTTGCCGTTCACAATAAGACGATTCGAAGAACATTCGAGATAAAAGTCTTACACAGTCGCGCCTTTTATGGTCATGAAAAGAAGCGTTAAGAAAGGTTTCAGACATCTACCATAGTTGACTGATACTACCAAATAAGGAGATGTGGTCACGCTTCGTTCAAGAAATTATAGACCGAACGTGTCTCTATACAAGAGAAGGCAACTCCTAACAAATTGTAGTCTCGATAACTCGGATTATGTCCCTTTGACCATAGAAAACATAATACACACTTCAGTCAAAAAAATGATCATACATATGAAAAATGTTTATACAAACGAAAAATAATAATGATCCGTGCGTAACAGGCCTAATTCCCGACGACGAAGAAGATACTTTCGAAATTAGAGGCGTCACCACTGTTTGACCTTTAGGCTGAACAGGGCTGACAGGCGAATACGCCTCTGTAAATAACATTCCACTGTCTTTAGAGGCGTCTCTCCTCCTCATAGCAAAACAAGGATGTTTGAGCTCCCGTGGGGCTCCGTGAATTTGGGGCTTTCCCCTTTCACTTTTCTTGCCTGCAGTAAACCCCCTTGCAGTAGCAAGGATCGGTGTGGTTGGGTTTCCCAAAACTAAGTATGGGCTTCCCAGGATGAAATCATGTGCTGGCTGTGCCATTACAGCTGCCTTGATGGTGCCAGACACAAACTTGCATTTCACCTCAATATTGGCTACAGGCAACCGTTGTGAGATACCTCTTCTCAAAATGCCACCAATCTCAACTATTTCTCCTGTCCACTGACCTGGTTTCACCAAATGACGAGCGACGATGCTGGGGTATGTAAGCCCACTATCAAACAAACATGTAGTGGCTGTCCCATTCACTACAGCAGGTCCACTGTTAGAGAACAACTTCTCTGCCTGGACTGGTTCCCATTTATTCCCTTTAGTCCATCTCACCGGTCTTAAACAAGCTGCATGATGAGCTGGGGGTTTGTTCATGCACCGGGATGTCCAGTGGGAAGTGGTTCTACAATTCTGACAATACCTCTCATTATCTCCCTTGTTCCTAGCGGGTTCCTGAGAGGTTGTTTGCTGTGCTCTGTTATGCTGCTGGGGGCGCAAGTTAAAACCAGAATGAGGCTCCTTGCGAGAAGGCCCTTGTTGCTGATGAGCTGGTGAAGTAGCTGGCTGCAATGCTGAAGCTCCTTTGTCTGGGGCTGGCAGGTCTGGGTTTTTCCGTTTCTGTCCCAGTACTTCGGCCTGTGCTGTCTGGTACCTTTCGGCGAACACGATAATCTGATCGAGTTGCTGGGCTCCCTGCTCTGCCAGATACCGCCTCAAGTCGGGGGACATGTTTGCCTTGACTTGTTCACACAGAACTAACTCCTCCAATCCTTCGAAAGTTTTCGGAAGTCCTGACAGTTCCCTCCACCGGGTTAAGTAATTTCTCACCCGCTCGGCAAACTGTGCGAAACTCTCTCCCTTTTCCGGTCTGCTCTCCCTGAACATGGTTTGGCATTTCCGGGGTGTCCACTGAAATCTTTGCAATAAAGCGTTTCGCAGTGCCTCAAAGTTGTTCTGATCATCTATGAGCAGCTTGTTGTAAACTTCATACGCATGACCTTTGAGGTATTGTGATAATTTTAGACACCACAAACTCTCATCCAACCCGTATGCCTTTGCCATTCTTTGAAATTTCTCCAAGAACACGTCAATCTTTTCATTCCCGTTAGGGAACGAGTCAAATGGGAAGCTCATGGCTGCCATCCGGGGCCCTCCGTTTCCTGAGGTGTCTGTTGCTCCTGCTCCGGGTGAATCTCCATTAGCTGAACTGCCTTCCGAGGATCGGTACTGCAGTTCCAGAGAACGCAGGGCAAGTTCATGCTGTCTCTCTGCTGCCTTTTCTCTTTCCTGGGCTTCCAATTTCCGAAGTTCCATCTCGGCCTGCCTCTCCGCTGCTTCCGCGGCCCTCTGCCTTTCCTCAATTTCTGCGGCGGCTGCCCTGTCCTCCTTCTCTTTCTCTCGCTGAATATGCCTATCATTTTCCCTTATCAGGTAGGCCTTAGTCTCCTCCTTGTCCATTCCCATGTCCTGAGCAGCCTCTCGCCAGGCAGCTCGTAACTTGGCCATATCCGCCATCTTACCTGTAAACTGCTGTAAGTTCCCAAATACAGAGAAATGACAGAAAAGGAAAAGAGAAGGAACAACCTGTTACGTAATATAAAATACTCCCTCTTTAACCGCTGTTCCAAAAACCCGACCTCAGACTAGCACTAAGTCTGAATAATAACCTGAAAAAAATTTAGTTAAGAAGCTACCAAAAACTAAATTACCTTCCTGTTAAAGAAAAATATGTCGGTATGCCATCAATTACCTCTTAGTCATATAAATCAAAAATACCACAAAAATCTACTAGACTGCAACCTGTGGAAAAACTTATACTGGATCAGTTCTAAAAGCTCAACGTCTAGGGGATAGTTAAAGAAAATCTATTCTCAGAAAACTTTCTAGAGACAATCTATGAATATAGATCACAGAATTGATCTCAACAGAATGATCCACCGGACGATTGCCGCCCACTTGTCACGAAGTGGTTTTAAATTTTATAGAGTGTGCCTGAATGAAAGCAAGACCCTAGTATGAGAAAGTCTGAGAAAATAGAATTTAGATGGAAAATGACATGCCTGTGGACAGACGCGACTATTGGCTCAAGGGATAGAACCAGGATTTGAATCTCCCCTTGCCGCTTCGTGACTTTAGACTGGCTATAGTCTCGCCCTCCTCTGACTTCCTTTAAATACAAGGAGATAAGGTGTATAAATACGACCACAAACACCACTATACAGACAACATAGAGTAAGTATAGTAAAGAATAGAAGCTGATCCAGTAAATAATATATGTATATATTTATTTACATACAAGAAAAACATAAAATGGCATATTACGTCATCAAGTCAGTCGATAGCGTGCACTGTTGCACGGCCTGGAAAACAAGTAACAATTAAATTGAGAGACACGAGAGACAAAAAAAAAAAACCCAAATCACATTCACTCTTTCTGTCACTGAGGAACCTGTTAGTGAAAACAAGTCCAACAATTAAAATTAGACGGTGACTCTTCCTCAACGAAACAACAATTTGTTAAAACGCTACCCAAATCACATTCAATGGATACTGATACACGGAACTCAACGAAACGCTACACAGCTTTCTATTTGTTAGGCGACATGCGCCGATATCTACACCACAAGAAATGCTAAAATAATACTGGTCCTGTCTATATTCTCCCTCCTTCTCTATCTTTCTCTCTTGATCTCAGTGTCTCTCTAACACTCGAGGGCTGATGATGCGGCGTCTCCGTTACTCTCTTCTCTCGATTTCTATCAGGACCTAGGTATGGTAACCCTGTCACCTGTTCCTGATTTTGGTGATGACGATGTTCGGATATCAAGCATGAGGGACTTGATTAACTGTAGACGCTTCTCTGCTGCTGAGCAAACTTTCCCCTTTTCTCCCACTCCGGATTTAGAGGAAGACGCAGCCTTGATTTCTGGCTGTATGAAATTGAAACAAGTCTCCCAGCCACCTGCCGTTGCTAGAGACTATAATAGCGATGCTCTCGGCTGTCTGATAAATAAACCTCGGTCCAGCTGAAGCATAGGGACTTCACTGCCAGAGACCATAGGGTAATTTTCTTTTGCTCCTGACGATACTCGAGTACTCTGACCCTGAGATGTCTTTTGCCGTGGATAATTTTATTTGACAAAATTATGCTCCCCACTGTTTCGCCGGGACTCGCTGAAATTAAAAGAAACAGCGACTCATGTACACCCACTCTAAAATCACTTATCCCTAACATATACGATACATAAAATAATTCTATACACGTGTCTCTTCATTCTCACTTCTTCTCTCTCTCTCTCATTCTTCACCCAATACATAAAATACCACTATCCCACGTGGCCTCTTCATCCCCCCTCCTTCTACTAAAATCTGCCAGGTAAAATAAACAAAACCTCCCGACACCGTCTGACACGTTACATGGCCGTTACGCATGGCCGATCACGTGTTCAAACTTGACAAAAATAGGGAAATCCTTTTACCCATTAACACAGGAGTTTCCGGCTTACTCCAATTTAAATGAAATCTCGCCGTAGGAATAGTTTCCTCCCCTAAGCAGTATAATTCATTTACAACGTAAATCTGAACCCTTCGACAATATTTCTCACATTTTTAAGGCTCAGAAAAATTAACGAACATACCAGGGATTTCCCCATAAAATTACATTAGAAAATATACAGGAATAATTGGTGGTTTTACTTAACATTCTACAAATCTGGGCACACGTGTAGCTCACAACTTCACACACTCCTATCTATCGCCAAAATCATAGAAAGAATAAGCACACTGTTGCATTTACGTCGTTCTTCAAAAATAGTAATTAAAGGCGCTACCGTTTATTTTAAAACTGAAAAGTTAAACTTTACCTAAGGGCGAATTTCTGAAAAACCCACTAATAAGTAAAACGATTAATAAAATATCTACATACCGATTATCGTTTTTTTCTTCCCGCAAATGGAGAACGATAAATCGACGTCGACCGGCGGCAATTATTTCTTCAGAGACAATTGCCCGCAGTTTCCTCTCTCATTATATACAAGAGAATCCGCCCACGCGGATTCCCTTCCTACGCAAATCGCGGACCAATGGCAGCGCCAGAAAAAATCAATACTATCCACCTACGCAAATCCCACGTGTAGGAAAATTGCGTCACATTACGTGATGGCCTCGTGCTACTGACGCGTCATACAGGAGTGCCCGAAAATATCGATTTTCGTAAACAATGAAATCTACGGGAATCGCGAAAAATTCAGAAGAAGGTAAAACTGGCCGAGTGAAAAATAAGCCTACCACCATAAAATGAACCCATTAAAATTACCACTCAAAAATTTACCAAACACGATATATTCACATGAGAAGAACCAAGGCAAACCCCATAAAATTACAAAGAGACGAGAAATGGTGAAACTCAAAACAGAATCGGGCCTGATGAAAGTCAGAATTACAGTGTAGCATCACAGAGACAAATTTACAAAGCTCAGATGATCTTAAATAAAAGTGATTACACATAGAACTACTGCCCCCTTGTAAAGTATCAGTCTGTCTGCTCTGTAAAGTTGCTTTCACACACACACTGGATGCTCTGTAAGGAAGAGTGGTGTGTTGTTGAGATCAGGCATGCTCCAGTCTACCCAGCTGTAAATGGGTAACTCACCCTAGTCCTGAGTTAGGGAAGGCAAAGGCTCCAGGGGAAGCAGGCCCTAAACTTGGTCACTTCAACCGACGCAGGATGGTGTATGTATGAAGTAGAAATGTAGAGTGTGATTGACGCGAATGGTGTGCTGTTCGTGTGCTGACCAATATAACCACTCATACACTTGTGTCTACAAGGCACCAATGCAGACTGCTGGAATCTTTGTTTACTCAATTTATTCAGACGTACACACTGGGACATACGAGTACATCATGGTATGTTGACATATCAATTTGTAGGTATACATAGCAGATCTGAAGTCATGACACCTTCAGAAATAATGGGCAGTACATCAAAAGTTCAATGTCATGATACATTATGGCCACATCCCCCTATCTGACTAAACGCGTCAGTGAAGGGCGGATCGATAAATAACCAAAGTTACTTGACGTCCATAGTTTGTAGTATATATTATGAAACCACGAAGGGGGTTTCTAGCAAGATTGAGATCTCCCTGTCACTGTCCGATAATAGGATAAATAATCTGTTCTCTTGGCAGTGATCAAAACATATGCTGACCGAAATCCAACATGGCTGCCTCCCTGAGTTGTCGTTCACTCATTCATAGGAAGGAGAATATAAGCCAGAGTTAATTTATAATGGGTATATAAAGGATTTCATAAATGTTTCCATACAGCTCTACGGTGATCAAGTTAATTCACGTAGCCATAACCGCTGCAGGAAAATCTGTCATCTTCGTCGATACAAAACACGACACTAGCATAGCGAAGCACAAAAGTCAAGCTAGGCCTAACCGACGAGAGATCATCAAAATAGGAGCTGGGTTTACCTGGAGTCCGAATCATCTATATACTGACATGAGGAGAGTCTCTAACACAAACTATCGTAGAGACACCATCTCCTTCAGAAGAAACCACTTCGTAAGACATTTTTTTCTGACGAAAGGACCAGCTCTAGAAAAACGTACCCCGCCATTTGTAAGCAGTACATCGGAACTCATCACGACTTGTCAAGACAACTCATACTTCCGCTAGACCGGAATACAAGAATCTAGTCCCTCCTACCAATCCAAAATATACAATATAGGACTGATTCTACTTGTACTAATAATATGTAATACATATGAATTCAGGCCATAAACACAATAAGCAAATTAATATATTTTCTGGCCCTAAAAAATAAGTACAAACGCAAGCGCAATATCCTTGCGCTGGATCAATATCCAGAACGATTACTCCTATAATCAAAAGTGTGAATCAAACATGGATTATCTCGCTTTTACCATAAACAGCATTTTCATACACAAATAAATGAATGTCTATATTTTTCCCATATTAAATAGCCATATCGATTTTTGTAAAATGTGCGTCAAAATATGCACGCAACACCCCTCCTGCATGAAGTAAAAAGCGACTAACACAAGGTTGTGTTGGCAGCCTCATCCTGTAAAACAAAGTGATCCAGAAACTATTGCTGCAAGATTCCGTGAATACTTTTGTTGCAGGCTTCCTACAAAGGGACCAGCTGCCCTAGTGCCTCCATAGTCCAAAAGGAGAGAAAGGGAAACAATGATACAAATAATTCATTTATTCCCCACCTATCTTTTAATGTGGCTATTTATTATGTACCGTATGACTTCATTTCCGGTTCTCCTTCCCATGACTGAATTTTTAAGATTCTACGCAAGCATTTGTTTATGGCGCCTGTATTCTGTTTTGTGATGTCTTTGTTCTCATCCAATGTTTCTGATCCATATATCAAAAACAGGCTTCACGTTCGTGTTAAGTCCTCAAATTGCATTATCTTCCTTAAGCTCTCTGGATCTCCAGGTGTTTCTCATCGTTGAAAATACGATTCTTCTCATTTCTATTATCTTCCCCCCTTCTGCTTCTCTTCTTCCTGTGTGGCGTTTATGACACAGTTCTGGGCGCGTTAATGTATCATCTCATTCAAAAATATATCCGGCCGATAGAAGCTGGGTTTTTTACAAACTAATCTTCATTATTTCACTTATTTTGTTCATCACTAAATCTGTCCATGCTCCCTGGGGGATGGGTGGGAGGGTGGGGCCACGAGGAAGGAATGACACTAGTGCTCATCATCATCATCATCATCATCATCATCATCATCATCATCATCATCATCATCTCCTTTGTGCTCCATACGGAGCAATGAACCATCACTACAGCTGGCGCCGCAGGAAGACTGCCATTCAAATATTATCATCCTCTTGCAGCGTTGATTTCTGTAACAATTTGTTTTACATGACGAGGGGGGAGTCGCGCTAGCGTAGTGGTTACCACACCGCTCTGGCGACCGGGTGATGCAGGATCAAACCCGGGCGACGGCATTTGAGGATTTTTCGTCGACCGGGATTTGGACTGGATTAACTCGAGACCTGGCGAGGACATTTGAAGGGGTGTTGTCGACCAGGGATTGGCGGCTCCTGAGCCGACCCAGCTCTAATGGGTACCTCCGAAATCGGAGAGTATTTGCCTGAATGGCGAGGGACACCTGTCTCTGTACAAGAAAAAGGGATACTCACGTAAAATCAATGTCAGGTTAGACATTAATAATAACCTGAGATTTCGCCTCGAGTATTAGCGGGCGTACGAAAAAAAAAAAAAAAAAAAAAAAAAAAAAAAAAAAAAAAAAACATGACGAGGTTACAAGCCCCATGCACCCCACATTAGTCGCCTTGTACGACATGCTTGAGGGTGCAGTATTCTTATTGAGGGTGCAGTATTCTTATTTTCCTTTGTCTCTTTGAATTCCCCATCCGGGCACTACACGGGCGCTGCTCCCTTATGTATGTCGTAAAAGTCGACTGGTGTGAGGTTGTGCATGCTGACTGGCAACCTCATCAGGTAATACAAATTACTACAGACACCTCGGCCATAGTAGTATGAGCAGACCCTCAATTCCTCAGATGAGACACGGGCCATTTCACATTGTGAGGCCCGGCCCCAATCCTTGACTTAGGTAATGTCTTTCTCCCCCCCCCCCCCCCCCCCGCAACACAAAGCTCAGGCCCAGTGCGTGGAACCTTTCTCATAAGTATTGAACATATGCTTTCGTCGGGGGATGAAGGGCCGTAGCAGCAGTGGTAGTTCATGCACCGCAAGGAAGTGAAAAAGGAAATGAAATCTTCCAATGCAAATTAACTGCCAGTGCGGTGGCAATAATAAAAAGAAGGTTCCGAAAACTAACTTGACACCGCATGATTAAACTTCACCAGAAACAGACTGGATGAGACTAAAACTATTTTATTCTTACTGTCAGTCTATCACGCAGATTCCATATAATAACAGACGCCCACCCAAACTAAGAAAGAAAAAAAAAAGCACAGGACCTCCAGGTGGAAAGTAAGTATTCGAATTTCACCCTACCTAGGCGGTCCTGTCAGATTTCGGAGAAAGATCTGGAAGCAAGCTGAGAGTGATGAACGATGACGTAACAAAATATACCATACCTGTGTCTGCAGGTATCCCTAATTTCCAGGGACACGTGGGTGGGGGCTGTTTGTGAGATATTAAGTGACATAGATGAACAGAATCACCCAGCAGATGTAAAGATTTGACAGACGTCCTGTCAGACACATAGACAAACGAACGGGAAAGTAGGAAACTAGTGCGCGCTTACCACACCATACGGAGCAAAATATGGACAATAATTCATTTGCTTATTTCAGAGATAATATCGAGTATATAACTACGATTATCTAACTATAAAGTAAGCGTTCGACTGGTAGAGTGGTCAAAGCGCTTGTCTCTCTCGGTAAAGTTACGGGATTCCGAGTTTGAAACTGGTAAAGTCAAGTACCAGATGGGTACCAGACTCTGTTCTTAAGTTACAGAAGTCTAAAGCAGGGAAGAAGGGAATTGGTCATCTGATATCTTAAAGCTGTGACGTAGTACCGTAAAGTTTCTAACACTTCTCTACCCTATCTATTATGGGACTACCTTTTACCTACGAAATATGTATTCATCCATCCCTCTGTCTATCCTTTACATCAGTAGTCTACCGGTTTTCCTCATCAATTCATCTACCTGCTCTTCACAACATTTCATCCCCAGAACTAGAGATGAGAAGAAGACGCTGGTGGTGGCTAGGACACACACTAAGGAAACCTGTCGATAGCATCACAAGGCAGACCTTGTTCTGTAATCTCCGTAGTAAAAAAGGTAGAGGGAGACCACGGAAAGTGAGGAGAACTGGAGATAGACATTAAGGCAATGAAGAAGACATGGAAAGATCGTGAAATAATGGCACGTTACAGGAAAACTTAGTACAAGTTTGTTGTAGGCCTATGCTCCTTGGGGAGCTTAAGGGTGATGATAACGATGCTGATCCTCTATTCCACACGCTCAAAGAACTTCGCTGACGATTCTCAGAATTGTGAGTTTGATCCAGCCACGGTACATGTACCTGACATTCAACGACATGGATCTAATTTCCTAAAATCGGGTGGGCAGAAACTGAAAACTATCCGTGGTATGCATCTCGTCTTTCCGTTCGTTTCCCGGACTCAAGCGTAAGTTGTCCTTGGCCCCTGCAGTACCGCCGCCTGGCGCCTCCTTTTCAAACGCTCCAGGCTTGCATTAGTTCAGGGTTACAGGCATAGAACGCTCGCCCCTAAAATTCTGGTATAATCCTCTTATTATACGCCTCAATGGCTGACTGTTCTATCGTTCGTGTGTGGTACAATACATTTTAGTGCAAGATTAATAGCTCGTGTGTGGTACAACACATATTAGTGCAAGATGAATCGCTCGTGTGTGGTACAACACACTTTAGTGCAAGATGAATCGCTCCTGTGTGGTACAACACACTTTAGTGCAAGATGAATCGTTCGTGTGTGGTACAACACACATTAGTGGAAGATGAATCCCTCGTGTGTGGTACAGTTCACTTTTAGTGCAAGATGAAGCTCGTGTGTTGGTACAAAACACTTTCTTCTTCTTCGATCCTTAACCACCGACCGTCAAAGCAGTCAGTGGCCATCACGCCTAGTGGCGTCTTGTAGGGCAACAACAAATTGATTCCACTTTGCACGGTCGGTGGCCATCCTTCGTACAGTGCCCCAACTCTGGTTCATTCTTTGCATCTCAGCCTCCACAGTCCTCCGCCAAGTTGTTTTTGGTCGGCCTCTCTTTCGCTTTCCTTCAGGGGTCCAAAGCATAGCTGTTCTTGTGATGGCATCGGGGTCTCTTCTGAGGACATGAGCAACCCAGCTCCAGCGTCTGCCAGCTATGATGGTGTGCATGTCCTCTTGCTTGCTACGAGTAAGCAGATCTTGGTTGGTGATGGTATTCGGCCAAAAAATGCGGTGAATTTTTCTTAGGCATGTTGTGTGAAAAGAGGACAATTTTGACATTTCCTTCTCTGTGACTCTCCAGCATTCCGCACCATAGAGAAGCACAGAAAGCACGCAGCTCTGATATAATCTTAATTTTGTGCTTGTGCTGTATTGGGAGGACTTCCAGATGTTATTTAGGCTAAAGAAGGCTGTTCTTGCCTTATTCATTCTGATGTTGATGTCTTTGCCTGCCCCACCGTCTGGTGTTACTATGCTTCCTAGGTATGTGAAGGTATCTGTCTGTACCAATTGCTGATTCCTTACTGATATGGGCTCAGGGTTGCTCACATTGAGCGTCATGACCTCAGACTTCTTTAAATTGATGTTCAAGCCCACCTGCTGGCTAAATTTATTAAGTCTATCCGTTTTTTCCTGGATGTGTTGATGTGAATGTGCCAGCAGTGCAATGTCATCTGCATATTCCAGATCTTCCAATGTAGAAAATGTAGTCCATCTTATTCCTCTTGGACTGCCCTCTGTTGTCTGGCGCATCACCCAGTCTATGACTGTTAAAAAAAGAGTGGTTGATAAGGGGCATCCCTGTCGTACTCCTGTCTTCACCTCGAAGGTTAGGTTGCTCTGCCCAACACTACACGTAAAGTTGGCATAGAGGCTTTTTATGATTGCCACTATGCAGCTTGGAATTCCATAAGCCCTCAGTATTTTCCATAAACTGTCCCTATGTATGCTGTCAAAAGCCTTTTCAAAATCAACAAAATTTATGTAAAGCTGTCTTTGCCATTCTGAGCACTGCTCTATAATGTTCCTGAGAGTGAATATATGGTCTACACATCTTCTGTTCTTTCTAAATCCTGCTTGTTCTTTCCTCAGTTTGTAGTCTACTGCCTTTGAAATTCTCTGTATAATTATCCTGCCTAGTATTTTGCTGGGAACTGAGAGAAGAGTGATTCCTCTCCAATTATTGCAGTCTGCAAGATCTCCCTTTTTGGGCAATTTGACAATTATTCCTTTGTTCCACTCTGATGGTGTTGTCCCCGTTTTCCACACTTGTGCAAATAGTGGTTCTAATAGTTCTGCTGCTAGCTCAGGGTCTGTCTTAAATAGCTCTGCATTTAAGTTATCATGGCCCGGAGCTTTACCGTTCTTTAACCCTTTGATTGCTGTGATGATTTCTTCTTTTCGTGGAATGTCTGTATTTACATCTAGATCGTTTTCAGCCTCAGGAACATTCAATTGTGTCTCTGGTATTTCCTTGTTCAGAGTTTCTCTGAAGTGCTCTGCCCATCTTGTTTCCTGTCCTTCTGCCGTCTTGATGAGATTTCCTTGCTTATCTCTTACTAATGTAATATTGTTTGCACCTTGTTTTCCGCTGATGAATTTAGTTATTTTTTACTGTGCTTTGTTCATTTCTCAGTGCTGCCTCTTCTGCCTGTTTTGCAAGATCGTCTAGGAAATTCCTTTTTTTGGCTCGGGTTTGGCGTTTAACTTCCCTGTCCAGCTGGCTGTACTGTTCGCTATATAGTTGCTTTAACCTGGGGGACTTCGCTTCTGTTTTCTTTCTTTTCATTTCCTTTCTCATCTTTATGGTGTTTAGTGTTTCTGGTGTTATCCAGTCTTGCTTCTTCCTTTCCTGGAATCCTAAGCATGATTTGCTACTTTCCTTATATACTGTTGAAATGGTGTTGAAATTCTGGTCTATATCATCAGTCAATGTCTTTTCCTGGCTTTTGGCAAATTGATATCGTTTCTTAATGTCGGCCGCAAAAGCTTTTCTGGTAAGGGGGTCCTTCAATTTGCTGATGTCAAACCTTTTCTGTGTAGTTACAGTTGGTCCAGCCCTTCTTAGTTTCACTTTCAGTTTTGCTACTACTAAATGGTGATCACTTCCCACATCTGCGCCTCTTCTTACCTTCACATCTTGTAATGCATGTCTCCATCTACCGTTAACCATGATGTGGTCTATCTGGTTTCTGTCCCGACCATTTGGTGATTCCCATGTTAACTTGTGAATTTCCTTATGTGGGAAAAGTGTTCCTCCAATGACCAGGTTGTTAATGCTACAGAAACTTATTAGCTTATCCCCATTTTCGTTTGCTGTTCCGCTGCCGCATTTCCCCATTGTTCTTTCATTGTATGTATTGTGTGTACCAACTTTCGCATTGAGGTCTCCCATTACTATAACAAGATCATATCTAGGTGTGTCTTCCATTTCTTTCTGCAGTTGTTGATAGAATTCATCCTTGACCTCCTCATCGCTATCATTCGTTGGTGCGTAGCATTGTATTATTGTAGTGTTGGTGAATCTCCCTCTCAATCTCAATCGTATCAGTCTGTTGTTGATGGGTTTCCATTCCAGTAATGTCCTTTCTATCCCTTTCTGTAGAATAATGGCTACGCCTTCACTGTGCTGTCCATCCTCTCTTCCAGAGTAAAGTACTGTTTCTCCTGTTGCTGTTTTAACTTTTCCTGCCCCTGTCCATCTGCTCTCACTTATCCCCAGGATGTGTAACCTATAGTTTCTCATTTCTGCCGTGACCTGTCTTAGTTTACCTGTCTCGTACATTGTCCTGACATTCCAAAATCCTATTCTTGTATCCTGTTTTGCGGTCAGGACATCCGTTTTCATGTCAGTGGCTTCCTTTCGGCTTTCACCACTGACAGTCATACGAGCCACAGACTCCGAATGTCCATCCCGCAGCAAAGTTTGTTCATTTGATGTTGTTTCCGTAACTTCATTATTTTTTTTACATAGACAGGGGTGTCAGCCCTATGCTAAAACCCCCAACCTGGAGGACCAGGGTACCAGCTTTTGTCTGACCCCTACCCACACAGACCAGTCCAGCTTGGTTGAACCTACCAGGAGTAAAACTCCCACTGGCATAGCTCTGGGGATTGTCAGGGTACGCAAGCTGCCATACCGCTACAAGGTATAGGTACCATTGATGGCAGACAAAACACTTTAGTGGAGGCTAAATCGCTCGTGTGTGGTAGAACACACTATTAATGGAATCGGATCGTTCACGTGTGCTACCACACATTTTAAGTGGACAATTAATGGTTCGTGTGTGGTACAAGACACTTTAGAGGAAGCTAAATCGCTCGTGTGTGGTAGAACACACTTTTAGTGGAAGTGAATCGTTCACGTGTGGGTACCACACATTTTTAGTGGAAAATTAATGGTTCATGTGTGATACAACACACTTTTAGTGGATGCTGAATTGTGTGCAGATACTTCACTTCTAAGCGCTACATCCTGTACCTGGTAGTCGAACACCCACTTTAAATTCACACCTGCCCCCGGGCAAAACAACAATTAATCTCCGCAGACCGCTCTTCCCAGCAGACCACCAACGTCGTTACCTTTTCACACCACACACTCAGACATAAAGTCTACCTGTTAGCACCGAAAGGTGTAACTATCAATTTCATACCTTTTTTCGACTAAAGAGAATTCACAAGGAAGTAACATACCCGGTAAGCAAAAGGTAGTCGCATAGCAGATACTACCATAGAGGAATGAAGAGGAATGAACATAATAGGTCCAGCTTTTTTATGAAGTGGGATGACCAGTTTCCTTCCTCGCTGCCTTTGTCTTCATTAACTCAAGTGCAGAGCCAGGTACCCATTTACAGCTGGGTAAACTGGAGGGTGACGATACCAGGTTCCGACCCTGGAACCAGGTAACTATGCCGCGAGAGGAAAGCGCTAGAACCAGGGGCTGTCCTTAAAGTATGTGGCACCAGGGCGGATCTTAAGGTTATAAATAAACACACGGAATCATATATAATGCTTGCAAGTAGATTTTTAAACATAACAGTTGTCATAATAGTGTCAGAATGCATTCCCCCCCCCCCCCCCCCCGTGATGTTATCTGGGGCGGACCTCCCCCAGTACACCACTGGCTCGATCCACTTTGCCAATCGCATGTTCTTCCTATCACTGCGGAAGAACAGGATAGCCAGAACGCCAATGTTATAGTGAACGCAGCTACTCTGCACATCTACCAACTAAGCGTCTCTGTGGATTCCGGGGATCAGTACTGTAACTAACAGGGGAAAGGAATACGATCTCGGAAAATCTCTAGAACCGGTTACTGGAATGTTTGTATTTTAGTCAGCTGGAGACATGGCATGAATGGCATGGAGAAGACAAGGAAAGAACTTAAGCGGATGGCATGGGACAGGAAGACCTGGTATTCGTTTGTTGAAGGCCTATGCTCCTTGGCGAGCTGAAGGGTGATGACAATGATTTTTAAAAACAAACAAACACACACACATAAGAAACATAGAAGAAGATTAAATAAAGCGTGTGAGAAGGAGGGAAGAAAGAAGCCAACGATCTACAGATGTAAGGGGGAAAAACAACACAAAATAAAATGCATTGTGAGGTCAAATGAGTTTCCCCACGTTTAAGCTGCACAAATACTCCGCACAATAATTCATGATGTAAAGAAAACAAACTGCACTCAAGCATCGGGGAAATCTATCGCTTACAGCACACACAAAAACGACGGGAAAACACACGCGACTGAAGAAGAAAAAAAAAAGGGGGGGGGAGGTGAAAGGTAGCAGTGATACAAAAAAGGGAGACAATGTTGAATTTATGCGGTAAGAAATGGGTAACATCAGTGAAGACAAAAATTAACGGTTTGGATAACTCATGATTGGCCTAGTTTTGAATGAAACAAAAATTATTTTTTTTAACTACAATGACAAATGTTCAGATTTTCATATTCTTAAATTTTAATTCCGTAGGTTTTAGCCTGTGGCAGTTGTGTTTTTAAAAGAAAGTTTAAGGCTTTTATACATGGACGCTTCCTAAGGAAAAAAACAAACAACGATGGAAAATGGTATGACACAAACTAACTAAACCATGGGTGTTATCAAGGCCGGATTTAGGTATGGTGAGGCCCTAAAGTATAGGAAGCTGTGGAGGCCCTATTTGGCAATTGGTAAGAGAAAGTAAGCCGCGCAACAACTGAACTTGGCTAGAGAGGTCCCTTCAGACTGTGAGGCCCTAAGCTGTAGCTTATTTAGCTTATAGCTAAATCTGGCCCTGGGCGTTATGATAACAAATACAAAAAAATACCGACAGTGAAGAGAATAGGAGGTAGACATGAGTAGGACAGAGAAGAGAATAGGAGGTAGTCATGAGTAGGACAGAGAAGAGAATAGGAGGTAGTCATGAGTAGGACAGAGAAGAGAATAGGAGGTAGTCATGAGTAGGACAGAGAAGAGAATAGGAGGTAGACATGAGTAGGACAGAGAAGAGAATAGGAGGTAGTCATGAGTAGGACAGAGAAGAGAATAGGAGGTAGTCATGAGTAGGACAGAGAAGAGAATAGGAGGTAGTCATGAGTAGGACAGAGAAGAGAATAGGAGGTAGTCATGAGTAGGACAGAGAAGAGAATAGGAGGTAGTCATGAGTAGGACAGAGAAGAGAATAGGAGGTAGTCATGAGTAGGACAGAGAAGAGAATAGGAGGTAGTCATGAGTAGGACAGAGAAGAGAATAGGAGGTAGTCATGAGTAGGACAGAGAAGAGAATAGGAGGTAGTCATGAGTAGCACAAAGAAGCCACAGAAAGTAATAGAACATTTGACACGGGATAGAAAGGCTGGGCATAAGTAACTAAGGGCATATGCTGCAGTCAGCACACACACACACACACACACACACACAAGTAAGAGAGAAGTGTAGCTTTTACAGTACTTCCACTAGTGTCGTTAAACTTCATGGAAAGAAGCATTTCGTTCTGCAAGATATGTTGCCATGCCTAATATCAAACCATAAACATGTCATGTCACCATCATCATCAGTACTTCTCAAGCCTGGAGACGAATGAGACTGAAATAAACATTCGATTAAATCCGCCCTTGTCTTTCTATCTCCCACAATGTCTTTCATTTTGGAGTGGGCTCAGAAATATCTGCCTACGTGTACCTCTGGATCTATCTATCTCTCTACGTCCATGTGAAGTCCAGCACATTCCCTCTCTTGGCTGTCTATATATTTTCACTAGTTTCCTCGGTGAGTGTATCCCATCCACCACCAGCGTCCTTTTCTCATCTCTTGTACCACTGGTCAATGCTATACTGCAACCTCCATTAATGTGTGACGTATTGTATCTAACACACGATTCCAAGCAAGTATACATTAAGACTTGACTTCACTCTACTTTCACTCTATGGCTATACTGGGTGGAAAGTGCCGTTTCTAAAGAGATCATCTGATAGAGTCCAATACAAGATTTGTGGACGGCGACAACTACATATTAATAACAAAAACAATATAGATGATACACAAAACATGGACATGAGGGGCTTACCCTGTCATTACAGGATGGTCTGGACCGAGAAGTCTGGACCCCTCCCAGAAACAGTCCATGGGTGTTATGATGATGCACGGGAGAATACCCTCCAGAATCTGTAACAATAATGAAACAGAAGGATACATAAATGTATTGCAAGGTGATCAGTATGAATATTTGAAACTGCTGATGATACCAGCATATTAGTAAGCACTGCAATATAGAGAACGCAAATTTTGGAGTACTTCTGTACATCATTGTTCTCAGTCCTATCTTTTTCTTCTTCTTGCATAATTAGCCGTTGATTGACAAAACCGTTATTGACTATCAAACCTAGTGCAGTGGCGTCTTGTAGGGTAGCAACAAACGTTTTCCACTTTGCTCGGTCCGTTGCCCATCCTCCTTTGGGTGTCCCAACTCTGGTTCATGATTTTCATTTCGACCTCCACAAGTCTCCGCTAAGTTGTTTTTGGTCCACTTCTCTTTCGCCTCCCATCTGGAACCCATAGCATGCCAGTTCTGGTGATGGTATCAGGGTCTTTTTGGAGGAACCCAGCGTCTGTCTGTCTGTCTGTTATAGTGGGCACACATCGTGATTGTCCCGGATAAGCATTTCTTAGTTGGTGATGGTGTTTGGCCAGAAAATCGCAGAATTTTCCTCAGGCATGTTGTGTGAAAAGAGGACAATTTGGACATTTCCTTTTATGTTTCTTTACAGCATTCAGCTCCGTAGAAAAATACAGAGAGCATGCAACTCTCATATATTCTTTGTTTTTTGTTTGTGCTGTACTAGTAAGATTTCCAATTGTTATTTACGCTGGCAGGCTGTTCTGGCTTTGTTCATTCTACTATTGATATCGTTTTCTTGTTCAATCAGCTGATATTACTAAGCTTCCCAGGTACTTAAATATGTTTGTCTTGTTTAACTTTTGGTTCATTATTTTAATGGCTACTAGATTTCTTGAGATTAATGTTTAGTCCAATTAGTTGGCTACACACATTCTGTCTCATTGTTCTGTCTTAGATGTGATGAGGTTAGGACCCCGTTACACGCCCATTGAGGCATATTGGGAATATGGTGTTAGGCCCATATTTTCTTGACCATCGGCACACTAGGGGTGATGTGGTCGGCATCACGCTGGCCACCTTAACCTTCCCGGAGTTGCTCTGGTACCCAATTCACGAGGCTGGGTCGACCCCGGAGCCAGTTGCGGTCTTAAAAATCCCACTTCAACTGGGGATCGAACCATGGACCACCGAGCTAGAAAGCCAGTGATGTGTTGAGGTTAGTGTACCAATATTTCGCCCCCATCGACTGTCATCAAGTCAGGCAACTTACCAATTTTCTAAGGGATTAAAGTTGGTATGGTGACGACAACTTGAAGAACATTTTGTCGATGACTCGCCCCATTACTCGCAGCGTGATTTTAAACAAAAGTGCGTTTTATTGTTGTTGTTTCTGTAGTTCAATTTTTTTTTTTTTTTACATGTTACTTACGCTTGTCGCCTTGTCTCTTAACTTCTATTTTAAACCGCGAAAAAGAGCGAACTTTACAGTTTGTTATAGTAAACCCAAACAAAAGACTGTCGAGAGTTCTAACATAGAGACAAATGTATGTCCTAGACCAGCGACAGGTAATCCAGGAGCTGTAGGATTCTACTTTAAGAACACCGAACTCTTTACAGATCAATACTGATAAAATTGCGTCCAGTTTCATGTTTAAGAGTATTTGAAACGTGTGGGACGTAAGACGCGTCAACAGTGAGGAATGCAGTTAGCGACCCATAGCTAGACTGCTTGCGTCAGGGAACCAGAGCTGACCAAGACCCCACTCCACCTCCAAGTGGTGGTCCTGGAAACAGGCTGCATCACTGCAGTCTGGCTGAGTGAGGGATCGAAGAGGGAAGGCTAACCCGGTCCCAAAAATGACATGCTGAAGTCGGATGTGTCGGCCGAAAGGCGCAGCTTCGCTGTAAACGGACACAACGCATCCAACGTCCTTTTCAGGACGAACAAAGAAGAAGAAGAAACGTGTAGCATATATGCAACTTTTTTGTCTCTGCCAGACGATGTGCCTCCTGCAATTCTATTAATAGACGATGTAAAATTCAAACTAAACATTATTCTACAGAAATGACTCTCATTCCTAACTCATAAGGTTTACGATTACAGTGACATTTTGTAAGTTAGCTCAGGTTTTCAATATGAACGCGGGAAAAGGGATTTTAATCTGAGAGATTCTGCGCTTCTAAATACCGACGGACATGGCCTAGTTCAAGATTTCTCTAGCTTTCAAACTCTTTCCATCTTTGTCACCTAGAGTTCTTCTAATCATCTCATGTGATCTACAGGCAGATCCAGATCTATCTTATGCCGACACCTGTTCTAGATGGCTGAAAACGGAAACAGGTATTTCCACCCAGTTCGTATCTTAAAAAAAAAATATATATATATATATATATATATATATATACACACACACTATCATTTACATTCAATCACCGCTTAACAGAAATATCGTGACAGTTTGTTATTTGTATTTAAATCTTAAGATAACATTCCATCTCTGATAGCTTATGTAACACAAGATTTTTCCTTTTCTCCACCTGTACAGAAGATCAGGTGTTAATTCCGCGACCTGCAGGAGCGTTTCATTCGATCTTGTTATAATGAATTTTGCTTTTCCTCACTATTAATGATTGTGCATACCAGATTTTAGCATTAAAAGGCAGTTCTTGTTCTGGAATCAATAGGGTAAGACAGGCAGACCAAACAAGACACGGACAAGACAACTGGAGATATATATGACGGGGATGAAGAGGACGTCACAAGACCTTCAGCTGATAGCACAGAACAAGAAGACTTGGTATAAGTTTGTTGAACCCCTATGCTCCTAAGGGAGCTGAAGGGCGATGATCATGCAAGATTTGTGTTTTGTTTGTGTTTTTAACGCCATGTGGGTTTGAACTTAGACCATCTCCCCTTCCCAAATTTCATGGCAGTCTATGCCCCATGTGGTTCCCTGAAGTATCTATTTAGATTAAAAAAGAACAGACCACTGCTCCAACCAGGCATGTCGTAAGAGGCTAAGGTAAGGCTCAAAACTGGGTTTGCGATCTCACCATGAAAATCAAAGTGTTACAAAAACGCCACTGCAACAGCACACTGGTGCTTTGATGCTTGCTTATTACTTGTGGGCAACTGCAACGGTGGACTAATACCCCTTAAGGGTTAAAACAAAAGAATTGGGAAAAGCAGGATCTAAGCAGACAGTTACGAAACGTCGGAAAAGCAGGTACAGAAAAAGACTACAATGATTCGCTGAGTGGGAGGGATGAAGCGTTAAATGAGGCATTAAAAGTGGTCAAAGTCTTGTATTTTGATACCAGTACAGCCATCTCACCATACTACTGGATGGACATGAGGTATAGCATACATATAGGCGTGAGGTGGCAGGGAAGCAAACCCGTAAACATTGCTGGCTGAAATGGGATGTGTCGGGCCGAAAGGGGGAGATATAGCAGCCTAGCTGTAAACTACGATACAACGTACATACCGCTCAATAATAACGCCCAGCACTGTAAGAGAGAGATGGCTGAGAGCGAACGTAAACAACAAATAACTACAAATGTCTATAAGTAGTTTATGTTCTACCCAACTCTCTCTCTATGGACCCATGATAGGCAGGGGTAGGCAAGAAGTGGATCTGTATAGGACGTGACGATTCCTTAGGACAGCCCAGAACCAGAGTACAGAATTCTAGCTCTGCGAATTTGGAGAGCCCCTTGGGATGGCGGGTAATGTACAGTGTGCTGCGCGCGTCTTCCTCTTAGCTTGGAACCTTATGTGATTATCTTTTCAATGCAAGCCAGGCTGGAGAAACAGGAGCTCATGACTTCAACTCAACAGAAAAAGCCTAGATCTACAGTGTAGATAAATACCAAGGAGTCTTCAACTTGGTATTGGCAGCAAAAGAGCGAGAAGCTTAGCAGCACTAGTTGAACAACAACAAAACCCAATTCCCTCCGTCTGTCAACAATGTAACTTCTTTACTAGTACAGGTATGCGCAGCTGTTCTCTAGTACTTAGTACCACTGGCATGCCTTTCAATTCAGGGCGTCCCAAAAATCCGTTCTCACAGGAAATATAACGTTAATATTATTCCCATTAATAATTATAAACGGATGTAGAAAAATCGATAACATCGTGTTAAGCCGAACCATCACCAATCTGTGAAGGCGGTTAGATGTACGTATGACTGCTTACGAAGCTCATTTTGAACATGTGTAATAACAATAATAATAACATAATACTTTTATAATGTTAAATAAATGGGTTTTTAAAAATTTACCTATGAAAGCGGACTTTTGTGACATCCCTGTATATCTTGTCACAGCTGAATTCCGGTTCCTAGCGCCGAACAACAGATGTAGCACTTCTACAGACTGTTTTGGGCGCGTTTTTTTTTTTTTCAATTTCTCTCTTTCTCTCTAACCACTATTCCCTGTGGAACAGGGATTATCAATTGTAATTCTTCTGCAGTATGTCTCTGAGGCACGTCTCTCTCTCTCTCTCTCTCTCTCTCTCTCTCTCTCTCTCTCTCTCTCTCTCTCTCTCTCTCTCTCTCTCTCTCTCTATTAACTCCATTTGAATCAGAAGTCAACATTCTCAGTTTTCCTACAGCCTGTCTCGGAGGAGTTGTTACATCTCTCTCTCTTCGACTGTTTTTTTTTAAATCACTATTATAGACAACCCCCCCCCCCCCCCCCCCAAATATTAAAAAAAAAATATTTTCTTATTCTCTCCCAGGAGGTTCGCGTTAATGCACTGTCTGGCGACATCTAGCGGTAACTCTCCTACACCGTGTCCAATCTATATCTCTACTTTTGTTGAGTTACCTCCTTCATTTTTGTCTCCCCTGCCTTTATTTTTTTTTTCCACGGTTCCACGTTGTTGACCTTTGTCTCAGACACAAACAGCCAAAATCTTTGTGAGAGTGCTTTGTAATGTGTCGTGTTTTTGTTGTTGTTGCTTTTTTTCTGTACCTCCAAGGATAATGGTTTCACGGGCACAAGCGAACGCGCCAGAGATGGTTCTTGCAGTGAGGCGTGCATGAGTTATGAGGGATGTGTGGCCAAAAGCAGACGATACGATGGCAAGGCGACCGAACATATAAAATATGACAGCGGGAACAAATGCTCAGACGAGAAATTCAGTACTTGTACAGAAGTATGGGGGGAAAAAAGCAAAGAAAGAAAAGCAACCGAGGTAAAAATAAAAATAAAGCAGAAAAACGGGGAGAGGGAGGGTAGAAAGAAGAGACTACAAAAATAAAAACGAGTATTAAATAAATAAAAATTAATACAACCCTCTTTCGGACAAGGTAGTGAAATGGGGCAGTTAATTAAAAAATACGGAAGAAAACTAAGAAACAAAACGAATGAAACTTTGATGTGGAAACAAAGATACAAACTATTACAGTGCTTACCGTATCAACTATAAACTGTTCCGTGACGGGGAATTCAGCGGTGTAGCAAATTTCCCTGAAACTCCAAGTCCTGAAAAGATTAAATTCAAGCATGAAACTCTAAATACTGAAAAGATTACGCTCAAACATGAAACTCTTAGTAATGATAAGTTTAAGTTCAAAATTTAAACTTTAAGTACTGAAAAGATTACGCTCAAACAAGAAACTCTAATTCCTGAAAAGATTAAGTTCAAACACGGAACTCCTGAAAAGGTTGCGGTCAAACATGAAACTCCAGCTCCTAAAAAGGAATATGCTGAAACAGTCTGATGAATCTCATCATGAAATGCATATCTACTACAGATGATGGACATAAATCCAGCAATCTTGGAGGATGAAGCTGCCGATCGCATAGAGTGGCGATGCTCCTTCAGATTGGACGAAAAGCTCTCACAACAAGCAGAAGAAAAATGAACACAAGGCCTATATATATATATATATATATATATATATATATATATATATATATATATATATATATATATATATATATATATATATATATATATATATATATATATATATATACACACACACATAATTGAGGACTATCACCTCAGGGGCGCATTCGCAAGGTCAGTTATGACTGAAGTGGGCTACTATTACAGCAGATCAAAAACAGCTGCAAATATTTGCTAGTTTGTAAAGCAAATGAAAATTAAACCTTCTATGTCATGCTTATCACTCTCCGGCACCAGCATCCATTTTCTTTTTTTTTTTTCATGGAGCATGGAACCACCTATGGGGCTGGTTCCCTTTGCAGAAAACCTGCACCAAAGTACCAAAGTATTAATGTGCCCTAGTTTCTGTTGCAATTTGTTTCACATACTGTTTGCCAGCCCCTTGCACTACTTCATATTAGTCTGTTTCACATACTGTTTGCCAGCCCCTTGCACTACTTCATACTAGTCTGTTTCACAAACTGTTTGCCAGCCCCTTGCACTACTTCATACTAGTCTGTTTCACAAACTGTTTGCCAGCCCCTTGCACTACTTCATACTAGTCTTTTGTTACGATTTGCCAAAGAGGACAGTAGCCATGTTCCTTCTTTGTCCTCTCTTGAGGCCCCCTCCCTACCCCCCCCCCCCCCCCCCCCCCCCCCCCCCCCCCCCCCCCCCCCCCCCCCCCCCCCCCCCGAGAACTACGCGAAGCACTCTCCTGCAAACCAGGGAAAATCTGAAGGAAAAAGTCACTAGCTTGTCCCTACAAGATCAAATTTAAAACCACTCTGCTTTATTCAACAAAGTGTTACTACTAGATTAAACAACAAAAAATCAACAAACTGGTAAGTAAAGTAATAAGCAAAATAATTCACACACTGATTATACATGGGAACAACAAAATAACAGACAAATATGAAGAGGAACAATCTAATGAATCAACATAAGGGAAACACCTCAATTAAACAAAAACAAGGCATCTAATTAATCAACGAATCATTCAATAAAATTTAGCTTCCCAAGGAGCCACGCTCTTCAAGGAACATACACTAAACTCTTCCTGTACAGTGCCATCAGTCCTTCCATGTTTAAACATCTCCAGTTCTCTTCTCCATGTGTTCTTCAGCTAGCTTCTACTTCTCCTACCCTGGGGATTCCAGAACATTGGTTGCCAGGTAACGCTATCAACAGTTTTCCTCAATCTGTGTCCAATTCATCTCTAACATCTTCTTCTCATCTCTTGTTCTACTGGTAGTTGTCTGGTTCTTGTCATCTCTTGTTCTACTGATAGTTGTCTAGTTCTTGTCATCTCTTGTTCTACTAGTAGTTGTCTAGTTCTTGTCATCTCTTGTTCTACTGGTAGTTGTCTAGTTCTTGTCATCTCTTGTTCTACTGGTAGTTGTCTAGTTCTTGTCATCTCTTGTTCTACTGGTAGTTGTCTAGTTCTTGTCATCTCTTGTTCTACTGGCACGTGTCTGGTTCTTGTCATCTCTTGTTCTACTGGTAGTTGTCTAGTTCTTGTCATCTCTTGTTCTACTGATAGTTGTCTAGTTCTTGTCATCTCTTGTTCCACTGGTCGTTGTTTAGTTCTTGTCATCTCTTGTTCTACTAGTAGTTGTCTAGTTCTTGTCATCTCTTGTTCTACTGGTAGTTGTCTAGTTCTTGTCATCTCTTGTTCTACTGGTAGTTGTCTAGTTCTTGTCATCTCTTGTTCTACTGGTAGTTGTCTGGTTCTTGTCATCTCTTGTTCTACTGGTAGTTGTCTGGTTCTTGTCATCTCTTGTTCTACTGGTAGTTGTCTGGTTCTTGTCATCTCTTGTTCTACTGGCAATTGTCTAGTTCTTGTCATCTCTTGTTCTACTGGCAATTGTCTAGTTCATGTCATCAGTTCCGCATTATCGATTCTGTCACAACGGTTTAATCCTATTTTACCCACCCACCCATTTATGAAAGTCTAGCTTGTTTTTTTACTCACGCTTCAGAGCCATACTTAAAACTTAAAAAAATCAACACATCCAAATAAGAGCAGAACATGAAATACGGAAAGACTTGTTGCGGGTAAGACACAAGGAGGGCCCAAAGACGTTAAATGAGTAAGAAAAATTGAGGACAACTAACACTAAAGGACACAATCACAAAATAGATTTAAAAACCATAACCTAAATAATAGTGGAACAAATATCTTTACTTATATTTCAATACAATAATGGCAAACACAACATTTACTTACAGGCCATCAATGTCGACCTTGATTTTTGTAGCAGCTAACACAGCCTGGTAGTGAAGCATGAGTGAATCCACACTGAGCAGGCTTATACCTTTCTTCGGAGTCTGAATGATCAACTCAAAGCTGGTTCCGGCACCGTCACCCACAGTGTCCTTGACATATTTTAATTCCTTCTCAAGCCGGCCTCCCTCTGTAGACAGAAAATTTAGCTGGTTATGTCAGGTAACTCTTGATAGTAACCCAGTTACTTCTGGTAATCTTAGACTCACTTCAGACGACTGAATTGGTCATTTCGCACATGGAAATATCACTACAGGCTGATCGTTTACAAATATTTATTTTTTGTTATTGCATTTTCCTTTTCGCATTCTATTAAACATATGCGTTTGTTAGATTTGTAGCACTGATATTTCTTTTTTCCTGGTTCTGTATTTTCTACACAATTTCAGGAGTTGGAGAATGTGTTGACCGATTCCACAACCCTGGTTTTGATCGAATCGTTCTGTTGTCAAAATGACTCAATACCAATTTTATTATTTTGTCTGTTTTATCTCGTTTTACAACAGGAACTTGTATTGCCAGAGTCTTCTGGCCAAGTCCTGCTGGTCTACGTTACACTTCATCCATGGAACGTTCTGGCCAAGTCCTGCTGGTCTACGCCATCCGCGTGAAGATGAGAGAAAGAAAGCGTGGCAAAAAAATTAAGCTGTGAAAAATTTAACGAACTGAAAACGAGACTCACTTCCTCGTGGAGTTAATGCGCCACTGATTGCTATCGGCGTTCATGTACGGT
The DNA here is from genome assembly GCA_024509875.1 of Oreohelix idahoensis. Taxonomy (NCBI): domain Eukaryota; kingdom Metazoa; phylum Mollusca; class Gastropoda; order Stylommatophora; family Oreohelicidae; genus Oreohelix; species Oreohelix idahoensis. Next base: position 56,634 of record JAMPIV010008410.1, read on the forward strand.
AGAAATGATAGACAAGTCTATCTATACAGAGCGTTGCGACAAGAGGCAATCTGATCGTCAGATGCAGGCTCTCCACTCTGTGACGATATCAATTCGACTATCTACATTTTATGTCTTTAAATTTGCTCTACCATTTAATTCATTTACTTGGTGAGACGAACTTTCCTCAATTCTAACGCTATCCATAAACTTAAACCGTAATGCTGTTTAAATCTGTCACAGTCCCTCTTCTTCACTCTCCATTCCGTCCTTTTCCCCCCTCTCGTGAGAAAAAATGCATTTCCTGCCATGCCTGGGCGATATTGAAATTCTGTCTTTTTGGATGGGATCCTGGCCAGCCTTGTACCAGCCATAATTATTTATGGGCCCATTATCATAGCTTGACAGCTGACCCAGGCCACATCACGTGGGCACGCTGGAAGCTTGGGCGCATCTTGTTAAATATATGTGTGACAGCGCCATTTTGTCTGTCGTTCTCAGCGCCATATTGTCATCACGATTGTCCCCGTGGTTCAGTGCCTTTCTACCACAACATCTTCAAGAAGAAGATATATTACCTGACCACAATAAAGCCTAGAAATAGTTGTGTGTTATATTTGTGTTTTCGCTCTTTCTATCGCATCTAAGGCGTGTGTTATTTAAGTGGCCCAATTACTACGCGGCGCGCAATAAGTTGAGTAATTAGCCCTAGCGACTTATATAAAGAAGTGCCTGGCCAGCAGAGCCCTCTTTCAGTCAGTCGCCACAAAGAAACCAGAGTTGAAATCTGTAGATGCCTTGAACACCTGAGTTTGATTTTAAAGCAGATTAGATTATTCCCTAGTGAAATTACCATTATTTCCCTGTAGCTTTAGAATTATATTCAGCGTGGCACAGTTCTAGTGTCTAACAAAATAGATAGATGTGTTTCCAAAGGAGATTTCTTCCAGGATTATAATTTAGTCTTGAAATGATAGATGAGTGAGAATATGTGTGGATAGATTTTACTGGTGTTAAGTCCAGATTGCGGCTGTAAGAGTTTAGTAGCAATTATTTCATAATGTGAAACCAGGCAGAGAAGCGATCTATTACTTTAATTTAGATAATATTAATTTGTTGGAAAGATGGCAACCGGGGGAGGGGGGGCACGTGTTGATGACTGCATAAAGATGACGCATGTGAGCGACAATAACATGTTTAGTTACCACACATTTTTAGCTACCACGTGTCGGGGGGATAGGCCTATAATGTTACGCTATTTTATTGGGTGAAATGACACGTAGGTGAAGGCAGGTTAAGGTAATTTTCTTCAGTAATGGATAAGATAGTTTTCGTGTTAAATCTCCTTTAGGTGATGAATTTAATTCTAGTTTTGTTAAGTCAAGAGTAATTTTATTTTACTCTTTGATATTTTGATTCTTTGATGTAAGGATAATTTAGTGTATTTCACGATAATTGATAATTCTACTGTATATATTTAGTGGGTTACTTGGAGATTAGTTTTATTACATCTGTTGTGTACACAGTTTTGTAGTAGGACTGACTTCACATTTGAGTTGAAGATTCTTATTTTCGTGTTGGATCCGATTTCTCTTGATCTCCATATATTTTCCCAATGCAATGAAAGCTCCTCTTGCTTTTTGTATTCTTATTTTGATATCGCTGTCTGTCCCTCCAACTTTGTCTATATTACTGCCAAGATATGTGTATGATTCTACATCTTGTATTGGCGTTTCTTCAAGTTCAACCCTGTTTTCATTACCTGCATTTATTCGCATTATTTTTGTCTTTTTCCTGTGTATTTTCAGACCCAATTGCTGTGACCTCTCATCGAGTGTTTTCAATTTGTCCTGCATCTGATTACGGTTATGGGACAGGAGAGCCAATTCATCAGCAAAATCCAGATCATCCAACTGCTTAGTCAGAGTCCACTGGATTCCATTTCTGTTGTGTGTTGTCGATGATCTCATAACCCAATCTATTGCCAGCAAGAAAAGAAATGGAGACAAGAGGCATCCCTGTCGCACTCCTGTCTGTTCTTATCCCAAATGGTTCTGTAAGCTGTCCTTCATGAAGAACTCTGCACGTCATGTCTTCATAGGTTTTCTTTATTAAATTAATGATCTTCAGGGGAACTCCATAATGCCTCATCAATTTCCAAAGTGATTCTCTGTCCACACTGTCAAATGCTTTTTTCGTAGTCCACAAATCCGATGTATAGTGGTGAATTCCATTCCAGACTTTGTTCAACTATTATTCTCAAAGTGGCTATCTGGTCTGTACATGATCTGTTGTGTCGAAAACCTGCTTGTTCATCTCTCAATTTCTTGTCTATGGACTCCTTTAATCTCTCAAGGATAATCCTGTTCAATACCTTTCCTGGCACTGATAGTAACATTATTCCTCTATAATTTGTGCACTCTTGTAGATTTCCCTTCTTAGGCAACTTAACCAGATATCCTTCCTTCCATTCTGCTGGTATCTCTTCTTTTTCCCAGACTTTACCAAGTAATTTATATAACATCTCTGTAGCCGTGTCGATATCTGCTTTGATGGCCTCTGCTGGAATGCCATCAGGTCCAGACGCTTTTCCATCTCTTAGAAGCTTTATGGCTTTCTTTATTTCTTCCTTCGTTGGTCTTTCACCGTTAATTTGTAGCTCTTCTTCTGCTGGCTGGATGTCCGGCGGGTTTTGTGGAGCTGGTCTATTGAGAAGGTCCCCAAAATATTCTGTCCACCTCTTCATTTGCTCTTGTATATTGCTGAGCAGTTTCCCATTCTTATCTTTTATGAGGCAACTTGTTTGCTTGTATTTCCCTGTTAGCTTCTTTGTGCTGCTATACAGTTCTCTCATATTTCCTTTGGCTGCAGCATCTTCTGCCTCTCTTGCCAACTCCTCAATATACTTCCTCTTGTCTCTTTTGATACTTCTTTTTACTTCTTTGTTTGCTTCTGTGTACACTTCTTGAGCCTTGGCTTTGGAACTTCTGGTTTTGCTTGTGTTTAACTCTGCTTTCTTGTTTTTTCTATATTTTATCTTATTGATGGTTTCTGTTGTTATCCATGCTTTTTGTTGTCTTTCCCTTTTCCCCAGTATTTCTTCACACGTCTCCTTCCATACCGTTTTGACCTGCTGCCAATAGTCTTCTGTATTCTCTACATCTTCCAACTGTTGGAGCACTTGGAATTTGTTGGATACTGTGACCGCAAATTTGTCTCTTGTTTCTTGATTTCTTAGCTGTCCTACATTAAACTGTTTCTATAATTAATTTGTGCATTGTTAATATCTCCTTGAGGTTTCATTTTTACTTTGGCTATCAGAAGATGGTGTTTCTGATGCCACATCTGCTCCTCTATATACCTTTACATCCTGCAATGATGATCTAAACTTCTTGTTTATGCATATATGATCGATCTGATTTTCTGTTCTATGGTCTGGTGATATCCATGTTGCCTTGTGTATTCTCTTATGTGGAAACATGCTTCCTCCTATAACCAGTTGATTTGAAGCACAGAAGTTTGCGAATAGTTCTCCATTTTCATTCATTACTCCTACGCCCATGTTTTTCCCATGACTTCTTCAAATCCAGTTATTATGTACATCTTTGCATTCATGTCACCCATCAAAATTGTATGTCTCTTCGATAATTTTTACTTTATCCATAATTTGCTGTAGTTTAGTATAAAATGCTTCTTTGAAGATGTCATTAGTTGGTGCATATATTGGCATATGACATGAATTTCTAGCTGTTTTGAAAAGCTGTTATTTATTCAATGTCCCACAGCTTCCCATTCAATGATGTGCGCTGGCCCTTTGATAAGACAGGTGTGAACTCTCGGTAGTGCTCCTTGCGGACAGCATAGAAACACCATATGCAATGGTTTCCATCTGTCAAGCCCACCCTGAAGCACTTATATGCTATGGCAGTGGTTTGTATTCCCTGTAACAATGTGTTTTATTGTCGTTCAATCCGAACATGCCAAAATTCGGAAGTTTCTCCTAGAAGAAAGAAGGTTAGTCAGCAACACAGACTCCTTTCGGCTTTCTCTGTGTTGCATCATACGCCTCCCCGCGAGGGGACCTTCCCCTGTCTTGGATGGCTGTGTTTTATTTTCTTTATTTGACTTGTCCATATTTGTTGAAGTTTTTTGTGGTTTAAATTTTTTTTACAGGATGGGGTAACCGGCCCCATGCCCAACCCTCCTTAGTCGCCTTCTACGACATGCTTGGCAGGGGACAGTGTTACTATTCTTTGCTCCCCTTTCGGGCCCCGGTAACACACGGGTGGTTGTACATATAGTTGAATATTATTCTATGTCCATTTTATTATTATTTAATTATTGTTTTGTGTAGAATGGTTTGTGAGAGCACGTAGGCTCACTTGAAAATATATATTTCTCTTCTCGCTTCTTATGGAGCATGGGCCACCAATGTGGCTGGAATCCACATGAAGCCCTCACAAGGCATTCAGATGCTCTTGCAGTAGTGGTTTGGGTAGCAATCTGTGTTACATGGTGAGATTGCCAGCCTCATGCACAACACCATACGTCTGATTAGACGACATGCATGAGCTGAGTGTGTGTGCATGATAGTTGAATGTTGCAGGTAGCGTGGAAGAAGGACAGTTTGACAGGTGAGAGCGTAGTGTTTCTCATTCATTGCTATTATGATTTTAACTAGTCGGTGCTTCTGTTTGCGTTCCAGATTAGCAGTCGAGAACTGGCTGGGTGTTTTGTTTTGTTTGCTTTTTTTATTTGTTTAATGTTTGCTTTGTGGGTTAGGGTCACTGACAGGGTTGTATGGATAAATACAGCCCCTGCCTTAGAATCAGAGTTTTATTGTTGATCGGGTCGGTTGCGAGTGTGCAAGAAAGTGATCACATATCACAACAGCATCATCATCATCTCGCCCACCCTATCACATATGTATTACCAAAACTGTGGGTACAAACATTCCCCAAGTAGCCTGGTAGAAGATAGGACAGGTTTTGTCAGACCTGTAAACTCTTTGTAAAGATGTTCTAGCAGAAAGATACTAAAAATAATAGTCTTGCTACTATTGTCTTTTCGCCACTGAAAAGATGGGCTTTTAAGCTATTAGCACTGCTAAATACTTAATTAACTAGAATTAAGTGCCTTTACAAAAGAGATAGCTTAAATTAGTGGCCACAACCATCATAACAAAAAAACTAGAATAGGGGACCACTAGAGCTACCACTGTGAGAAAACCAGGCAAGCCACCTCGAGAAGCATCTCTATGGTTGACATTTGGGACGGGTATGCATAATTTTATTATTCTTACTTTAATACATGATTTGTATGTCTAATGCTTAAATTCATGTTCATTATTAAGATGGAAGCTGAAGCTGTATTTTCATTGCATTACTCCACTATTATTCCATGGTATATGCAAGCTTCGCAACTTCTTATATACTATTTCTCGTGAGTTCATTATTACCCACTGTCCTTGTCTTCTCCATGCTTTAAATGCGACATAATTCCACAGTTATGATCTTCATAATTTTATGCTCCACGCGGAGCCAGAAATACTGTACATAGCTATCAGTAATTTCTAACTTCTATCATCTGTGTCAATAATAATCTATTCACTGTTGTTCCTCTTAATTTATGTATTTTAGCAGTGTTTATTATTGTAACACTTTTGACATGTATGTAATGCATATAACTAGTATCATTTTATATGGGTGGGAAAAGTATTCTATAATTGCCCATGATTATAGAACACTTGACAGAGACTAAGAAAAGTAAAAACTCTTATGTTTTTTGTTCAGCAATGCTAGCGAGACATTCTTAAACTTATAGTCATGGGGCAGAAAAAGTAGAACACACGTGGTTACAATTCCACACTGGAATATTACCCGCGTTAGTCGGGGTCATAAATTATCTGATGGACTGAGTCCTTCAGAGAGGGCGAGCAAAATGCGTTGCAGCTTAGCACTGAGCTAAGGCAATGTTACATTTATTTGCTTTCCAGCCTTACTGTCGTACATAACAGCTGGAATCTTGACGGCCGAAACGCGGAACTGCAACAGGAGCTTGATAGCACTACATCAGGAGACCTGCAGAAGAGTCCAACACTTCAGGAGACCAGAAACACTTGGCTAACCTTAGAGCCAGGCAGACACACACACACACAAATTAGAAAGCTGAGTATATACTACCAGCATTGATAAGCTTTAATATATGTGTCCACATGAAGAAAACATTCTTTATAACACACCACATAACATAGTTAAGAGTAACTATTCTTTTGTATTTTAAAAGATTCCAAACCATAAATTAGATTATTTTTTTTGGGTCACATTTGATGTCATTCAAAATAACACTTGTATTTTATATATGTAAAAACAAAACTATAGATTGGGTTTTCTTCTAGATTATATCTCTTTTGGAAATTCTATTTGATATTTGTATAAATAAAAAACATAGAGTCTGTTTTATTTTCTTTCTGTCACATTTATGTTGAATGTAACATTTCTGGTAATAAGATAAAGTCTTTTATTTTTTAAAATCTCCTTTACACTCTAAAGCCGTGCCTCTTATCGTGTGGGCCAGGAACCCCTCGAATTTTATTTTCACCATCATTTTTATTCTGAAAATTATTTTACAAATTTTGTATTTAAAGAAATACATTGAATTTATAGATTGTTTGGTTTTTATGTGTGGCTATATGTAATCCTGACGATTGTTCTTCGTAATATAAATGTATTATGTGTATGTAATATATTTAATTATGCGGGTTTTTACATATTTTTGCTAACAAGGGGGCCGTAGCCTTCACTGGACAATAAAGAAGTCAATAGCACAAAAAAGGGTTAAGAAGCTGTGCTCATTTTTATACGTACAGTTTATACACATGCGCTGTGTGTACATACACTGGATGGTAGTTGTTGTGGACACACAATATATAGTAAATACTGTGCACATAAAATATATGGTAGATACGGTGTTCATAAAATATACGGTAGATACTGTGTACATAAAACATGGTAGATACTGTGTACATAAAATATATGGTAGATAATGTGTACATAAAATATATGGTAGATACTTACTTACTTAGTCGTTCCCTTCTACCGTGAGGTGTAGAGGTTTGGAAGAGAGAGCGCCAGACTATCCTATCGGCTGTCTTCCTCCTGGCCTGGTTCCATTCTAGTCCTCGGTCCTTCAAAGATTGTCTAATGTTGTCCTCCCAGCGGACTCTGGGTCGTCCTGGGGGTCTGGATCCCTGGCTCTTTGTTTCCCATGCTTGTCGTGGTAGCCGATCTTCTCCCATTCTGCAGACATGGACAAACCATCTTAGTTGGGACAGTTCTACTTGGGTCTGTAGGGGGTGGGATTTTAGGTCTTGACGTATCGTCTGGTTGCGGATCATGTCTCTTCTTGTTACTTCAACCACCTTCCTCAGATACCTCATTTCTGAGGTTTGGATCTGGCTTTTATGGGTTGTAGTCATTGCCCATGACTCGCATCTATATGTCAAGACTGGGACATAGGTGGAGCGGTATACAGCCATCTTCGTTTTCTTACCAACCTCTCTCTTGCTGAGGAATCCTCGATTTATGGCCTTAAAAAGTCTCCCAGCTGCTGCTTTTCGAGTGGCCAACTCTTCTTTGATGCCTCCCTTTCGGTCTATAATAGCTCAGAGATATTTAAAGTGGTCGACCTGCTCCAGGACCTGTTCTCCCAGCTTAATCTGATGTCTTCTTTCTTCTCGTGATATCACCATGGATTTTGTTTTAGAGCTACTTAAGACCATCCCTCTCTTCTCCAGCTCTTTCTTCCAGACTTGCAGGTTGGATTGGAGATGTGCCTCTGATTTAGCAATCAGGGCAACATCATCAGCAAATGCCAGCTTTGAAATACATACCTGTCTCATCTTCCAGTACCCCACTGAATACTTTCTTGTTCTCTCCTTACATGACTTGATAACATCGTCCATGAGGAGTATGAAAAGATAAGGTGACAGGATATCACCTTGTCTTACACCAGTGATGGTCCTGAACTCTTCTGACTCATGGTTTGCTGTCCTCACATAATTTCTGCAAGACTTGTAGAAGCTCTGTATAGCATGAATCAGAGGTGCTGGAATGTTCTTCCTTGCCAAACAGCCCCAAAGTTTGCTCCAGGGGACCCTGTCAAATGCCTTTTCCAGATCTATGAAACAAAGATGGATCTCACTCTTATACTCAAGGGCCTTTTCACTCAGCTGTCTGAGTGTGAAGATTAGGTCTTGAGTACTTCGGTTTGCTCGGAATCCGCACTGGACCTCATCCAATTGTGGCTCAGCTAGGCGTTATGGTAGATACTGTGTGCATAAAATATATGGTAGTAGATACTGTGTATATATAATATATGGTAGATACTGTGTACATATAATATATGGTAGATACTGTGTACATAAAATATATCTGTGTACATAAAATATATTTGTGTACATAAAATATATCTGTGTACATAAAATATATGGTAGTAGATACTGTATACATGTAATATATGGTAGATATTGTGTACATAAAATATATGGTAGATCCTGTGTACATAAAATATACGGCAGTAGATACTGTGTACATATAATACATGACATATATTGTGTACATACAACATAAATCACATCATCCAGATGAAGTACTTGAGAAGCGCCATTAATGTTTACCAGGGAAGACAATGACATTTGACATACGAGTATGATCAACTGTTAGTTTAAAAAACTCAATTGTGGAGAATTGTTACACTAAGGGGGGATAAGTATTAATTTAAAGGGAGATAAGCATTAAACGCGTAAATATTATCTACATTACAAAACAATCTACACAGTCCTAACAATTGTAACCGGAGAGAACATAAAAAGTATGAGGAACAGAGAAAAGAATAAGTTACTGGGCGGGAAGGAGAGAAAGATGGCAGAAGTAGAACGTGGAAATTTAAAATAATATATACCGGCGAAGACAAGCTGTGTTTGAAGGGAGATAAGTACCACAGCTGAGAGTTATCAGATAGAGGGCGCCACACACGATGAAGACACGTTATCTCTACTTCTACAAGTAATCACATCTACCACGTCATCTTGGACACAACAGCCTGCAATGCCGCATGTCCTTCGTTCTTGATTTTCTTTCTGTATGAGTTATGTCAGGAAATTTGAACATTTTTTTTTAGATCATACTGTTTCCAATTCAGAATCTGAAGTCATACCGACAAGCAGTTTCATTCAGATACATTGTTCTCTTACGAGCAAACAACCCGATAAAACATGCCCCCCCCCCCCCCCCCCCCGGAGAAAGGGGGGGGGGGGAATTACGTTGTGCTCTCTCATCAGTATGTCCTGATGACGTCACTAATCTTTACTGTTGTCGTTTCATTCTTGTCCGTTTCATTTCAAATTTATTGGATCTTTGTAGTCAGACACTTATTATCATAACTTTGTAGTCACACACTTATTATCATAACTTTGTAGTCACACACGTATTATCATAACCTATGGTCAATGCGAGAAGACAAAATTGAAACGTCTGCGTGCTCTTCTAATGGGTGTTCACTTCATTCACGGTGCAATGAGCATTTTCCGTAATTTCACGAAAAGCTGACATGATTTTGTCATTGTTCGCCACAAGACTTTTTACTTAGACAATTAGTATTGTGGGGGGGGGGGGGGATATTTTTAGTGAAAAGTCAGTGCCCCCCCCCCTCCCCCCCCCCAATGCTTCACGGCCCAAAAAAAAATACAGAAATATTACTTCTGTTTTTCATTTATTTAAGAAGCGTAAACAGTCAGCCATGTGTAACAATGATAAACAGGCAGGCAGGCAGACGGATAGACAAACAGACACATAGACAGATGTAACAGAAATAATTGACAAAGACATTGAGACATCGACTGACTGATTGAGAGGCACATAGATAGATAGGCATACAGACAGAGACAGGCAGACTGAGACAGACAGGCAGAAAGACAGAAATACGGACAGATAGAAGGCAAGCAGACAGATAGATGGACGGACAGACAGGCGTATAGAAAAATAGACGTTTAGATAACTAGATAGATAGACAGACAGAGAAGATAGATAGATAGATAGATAGATAGATAGATAGATAGATAGATAGATAGATAGATAGATAGATAGATAGATAGATAGATACAAGAACATAGTTTAAAACATAACAACAATAGAAAGAAGTCTAAAAAATACAAAACTACAAGATGACAACACAGCCTACAAGATACGTTTCACAAACGTGGCGTGGAAAAAGCCCTACACGAAGTGAGAGGAACGAACGCATTCCAAAAGGACCACACGGCTCTTACATTTTATCCTGCAGTGTAAATAAACCACGTTTCGTGCCAACCAGACATAAAACCTTGTCTTTTATGACGTAGCCTCACATAGAATCTAGCGGGGTTTTAAACAAGATTGGGATTTGTACCGCAAAAAAATGCCCACTTTTGCAAAAATTAAACACCTGCAAATTTAAATACCAAACGACTAGTGGGGAAAAGAATCGGTCGGAGTGGGGAATAACAAAACTAAACTTTTTTCCCACACGAAATTTCATGTTCGTTCAGTTGAGGGGGGTGTTGTGAGAAGAGACAGGGCAGAGGTGGGAATGAAAGAGGGAGAAAACTAGAAGAAGAGACACGAAGGAAGACTGACAAGAGACGAGATATAGTTTTCAGCTGAGGAGGTTAATGGTGATAGGAAAAGCTCAGAGGGAGAAATTTCACTTTAAGATGAGATGGGAGAAGTTTAGTGGGTAACGGTGAGAAGTTGAATGTAAGGATGTAAGGGGCGAGAATTTTAATGTGTAAAAAGTGGGGATAATTTTAATGAACAGCAAAAAGCGGAGAATTTTAATGTATAAACGAGAATTGAGGAGTTTTAATGTATAAATGACAGGGGTAGAAATGTTATGTATACTATAAATGACAGGGGTAGAAATGTAGTGTATAAATGTGAGAAGAGAAACTTTATACAAAAACGAGAGGCAGGAAGGGAATAATGTAGCAGAAATAACAAAATGAAGAGGTTAAAGAAATTTCGTACAATCTCTAATTTATAATCACTATAAATAGTGTAATCTTTGTCGAGTTTATAATCTCTGTAAAGTTTATTCTATATCTCTAAAGTTTGTATAATCCCTTAAAAGTTTATCATCTCTATTAAGGTTACAACTTTGTAAAGTTTGTACAATCTCTGTAAAGATTATAATCTCTAAAAAGTTTATAATCTCTATAAAGTTCATAAGCTCTATAAAGTTTATAATCTCTATAAAGTTCAAAATCTCTATAACGTCTATAATTGTTATAAAGTTCATAATCTCTAATAAAATTTATAAAATATCTATACAATACAGCTACGTAAACAAATAGAATTAATGTGATTGTCTTAATCGGACAATAATTTCTAGCAATTGTTCTTGCGTTAGTTCTGGCTAATTCTTAGTGCGTTTTTGGATAACGGCATTCTCAAGCAACGAGAAATTGTTCTACAGATGATCGCAGCTTTTTTATTTTTTTCATCATTTGTTTTTATTAATGAAGACACTAACGAATAAAAGTCACTACTCGCAAATAGAATAATGCACAATTTATAAACAACATAATAATAACAACTGTGTTACCTGCATATAAGAATTCAACTTCAGTTGCTTTTACACGAGTAACTTTTTCCATGTAATATCGAATTCATTCATATTCCCCTTTTCACAACTTATTGAGGATGAAGCCTTCACAGGAGCTGGTCTCCTGGCAGGAAGCCTGCAACCAACGCATACACGTGCTATTGCAGAAGTGGTTTCTGTAACAATGTTTTATGCGATGAGGCCGCCAGCCCTTTGCATGAGGCGAGATGGAAGTTAGATAGTCAAATAATAGTTCCCAGAAATTGAGAAGAGAACTGGTGAACTAGAGGTAGGGATTGCACAGGACAAGTCAGGTAGATAACTGCACAGTGTCGTAATGTCATGTGACTTTTGACCTCAGCAACCAGCAAGGAGTTAATTTAAAATAACACCTCGCTTGGTATCAGAATGCCAAGTACCAGTGTTTGTGATGGGGCAAGGCGGCAACAAGAGATCAGATTCCCCCACTCCTCTCATCTAAAGTAGGCAGAATAAACCCTCCAAAAACGTTGTGGTAAATTTGGAAGAATCATTCTCGAAGCGTCAGCCTAGCCGGGCAGGCTATACCACGAAACATCAAATAGTGGTCCTGTCAAGGCAATTACAGAGGGGAACTGTCCATTTAAAACAGCGTTTTGGTTCAGTTGAGCGAGTAAGTGATCTAATATTGTTAATTTGAATAACTTGAACAATAATCATATGTTTCTCTACAGCATATTATTTCAGCATCTTTTGTTAGACTAAGTTCTAAATGTACTTTCATCTTCATTGGACAGTAATTAAGGTTCCTTTTTTGTGTACATGAGACTACTGAACTATTTCTACTGTAAGGTTTCAGCTATGATTTATCCTTGTCGTATTTTAATCCTGAACTGATTTCTGAACTATCCTTGTCATGTTTTAATGTGTTTATGTGCATGGATCCTGTGCTCTGATTATCCTATCAGGTTATATGAATGTGTATATCATAAACATAGAAATATTGTCAGGATAGGCGACTGCACTGTAGCCAATGTTATGAATGTAATAATTTGACTGACTGTAAGCCAATGGTTCTCAAGGCTGAGACCAGAAACACACCCAAGTAGATTTAATGCTCAAGTAGCACAAATGTAATTCAGTGGTTCTCAAGCCTTGGCAGCAAGGACACCCCAACAGGTTTTACGGCAGCATGGGGGAACTATAACCCAGTGGTTCTCAAACCATTGGTACCAATGACCCCAAATTGATTTCACTGCTCTATGGGCACAAGGTAGACCAGTGGTTCTCAAACTTTTGACGACCACAGCCCCAAACTTCACAGTTGGTGAAGCTAACAGCCCATAGGTTAGAAATCACTGCGGTAAACAAGCATGAAGCCAGATATAGGCTGAGATCCACTTGTATGATCATAGCATCCATTATGACGTAGTATTTAAGATGGATAATAGATAGCACATTGTTATTGATACTAGGGATGATGTTTTAATGTTATTTCTGATGGATGATTAGCGTCCAGCAGATATGGGAAACGACTTCTCTGGCAAGACCACTAATGGAGCTTCAATTGTTTGTCAATCCAGTCCTACCAGGTTGTCATCCCAGGAGACCTACCGGAAGGCCCTACCCGAGTCCTGTCCGAGGGTCTGTCCAGTAACCACAAGCAGTGTTCTCGAGGGCCGAATTAATCCATCCCAGCTGGTGATGAGCCCTGAGTCAAGACAGAGGAAGCAGCCCCTGCCATCCTCTGAAACCCTACTAGAATTACTTGCCATGCTGGTCCTGGAGTGCTTGTACAGACTGAACCTCCTGACAACAAGACAACATAAAACCAGCAGCATCTCAGATGAGTAGTTTACAATGCCAGCAGAACCAGTACAGAATAGCTAATTCGATCCACATGATGTTAAATTTATTCTGACATTTTTCAGAACCATTGATAGATTAGTGAACAGAGCTTATAGCTGAAAGTTTTTGAACATATGTGAGAATCTATCATCATTTTTGTAAATTTAAAATATGTGAGAATCTATCTTCATTTTTGTAAACTTTATATAACACAGAGTCTGTTGTTATTTTTCTTGTAATATTTAATTGGGTTGTATAGTTTTTAGGAATTAAAATCTACACCCTGGGGGCAGAGCCGTAATTGAATAAACACTGCTGGGTCGGGATATTTTTAATGTGGCTGGGCACCAAATCTCTTCCTCAGCTTTATGCACCCTACATAGTCCTTTGTAGGATTTTTGAGAAATAATTTATCGTCTAGAAAATATCCTGTTTAGTTTAACCAGAATTCTCTTTTAAGTAAGGTTTCTAGTGGACTAATTCCCGAGCAGAGACAGTTCATTCAACGTGTATGTCAGAAAGACTATCATCTAGATATTATCTTTTATTCGTTCATCAATTCTGTCACTCTCCTCAAAAAAATCCGTCACAGCGTGACTGCCCCATGCTTCGAGCCCGGTACCTTTGTCGCGAGAGGCCAGCATTCTAACCACTTTGCCAATCGGACACGTATTTAGTATTACGTATTTAATAATAGTTAGAAGACATATTGTAGACATAAAGTCGGCTGCTATAATTTCTGCTGAAATAAATAAATCAATAATACTAAATGATATTATAGTTAATATTTGGTGGGACACATACACTACAAAATGTGAGACATTCAGATAAAAAGTCTAAAAGCATTAATGTATAAAGTTAGTATAAACTGAAATTTTACTAGATCAACAAGATAATTGCTTGACACTTCTGCGTCAACCTTGATCAGGACTAAAAGAAGGAACACGAAAATAAAAACAATATTAACTAAATAATTCTGCAATATTAACCATACTAATTTTCTTATTACTCACATTATGTCCCATCTTTTCCCACCAAAGTTGCAATCTTTTTCGTTGCGCATTTTGAGGGATGGGACCGGACCTATTTTGTGCACCTGTTAAAACAACGCGCAATTTGTTACCATCCTTAATTATGCAGAATGTTTCATCTTCCTCTTTGTACCTTTTCAGACGTCAACTTGAATAGGTTTAAAGAAAGCTATAGTCAGCCTTGGGTTGTTTGTATCTCCATAGAGTTTGTCCAGGATTGGTACGTGTGACGGCCATACGTGATTTCTCTGTTATCCATATGTTGGGCACTTCTGAAGCAGATGTTCAGATGTCATTTTATCGGTGCCACAGCTATACCATCGGTAGTTCCTATCTTTAGTTTGTTGAATATGGCTGCGGTTTTTATTTTGGACACAGTTTCTTGAATTTTCCCCATTTGTAATTCGGGTAAGTGTAAATAAAGAATGGAGTTCGTTTCATTTGCAGTAACTCGGCCAATTTAGTGGCCCACGTCGGTCCTTTAAATAATGATTTGGAGACGGAATAATTGAAAGTTTATTTTGATTTTTTTTTTAAACTACATAGGCAAGATTTTTAAAAATATCTATACATTTACAAAACATGTTGTGACAAAGAAGTTGTTAATTAATTAGTCACATTTCAGTCCATTAGCTTTTTTCACTTCTTCTCAAGCCATTTTTGATGCGTGGCTCTATAACTTAGTGCATCCAGATGGATGACGACAGGAAAGTTAGTGACGTCATGACAGCATGCAGCAGAGAAAGTACAACATAATTATTTCCCCGCCATGTTTTGGCGAGTGACTTACTCCTTTATTACTATTGATACTTTATGACATACAAAATGTAGGGTCGCACAATAATAAATGACATAATTACACAATTAGCATAACGCATGTATGTTAGAACAGTCCCAACTACGATGGTGTGGCCATGTATGCAGAATGGGAGAAGATCGGCTACCACGACAAATATTGGAGACTAAGAGCCAGGGATCCAGACCTCCAGGACGACATAGAGTCCGCTGGGAGGACAACATTAGACAATCTCCGAAGGACCGAGGACTAGATTGGAACCAGAACAAGAAGAAGAACGCCGATATGGTAGTATGGCGCTCTCTCTCTCTGACAAACCTCTGCACCCTAGGGTAGAAGAGAAACGTAGTAAGTAAGTAGGTTAAGGCAATCTTGCAAGAGGAAGACAGCGTTGTAAGAGCCAGGGATTCAGACCTCCAGGACGACATAGAGTCCGCTGGGAGGACAACATTAGACAATCCCTAAAGGACCGAGGACTAGATTGGAACCAGACCAGCAGGAAGACAGCCGATAGGACAGTATGGCGCTCTCTCTCTCTCTCTCTCTCTCTCTCTCTCTCTCTGGCAAACATCTATATCCTAGGGTAGAAGAGAAACGACTAAGTAAGTATGTATGCTACAGCGCCTGAAAGAGGAGCAAAGAAAAGCAACACTGTAACCTACCAAACATGTCATAAATGGCGACTAGGGAGAGTTGGTCTTGAGGCCATCCTGTTGAAACTTGAAACCAAAAACAAACAAATTCAGCGACTATAAACAAGTCAGAGATGAGAGGAAGACGTTGGCGATGGACAGCACACACACTAAGGAAATCTGTCGATAGCACTACAAGGTACTGGTAAACTAAATTTTTTTAAACAACACACGCAAGGAGAATAGAGCTAGAGAGAAGTAAATGAAAGAGACAAAGAAGACATGGATGGCACAGGGCAGACCTTGACATTAATTTGCTGAAGGCCTATACTCCTTGGGAATGCAGAGCGTAAATGAATGAAGGAACATTAGCATAAACCAGAAAAATGGTCATTAAACTTTACTCAGCCACCAGCATTAATTAACTCTGCCATTAATCAAAGTATCGCAGGTGCTCGTACAAGGTGGAAGGTATTCAAACGTTACCTCACGCCGGTACACCTTGCTGTCTGCAGGTGGTAAGGTAGGGAGGGACCCCATAACAACATGGTGGTGTGGCATCATTTAACTTTAACTACGCCCGCAAGAGTACATGATGCCGAACTGACTCTCTCTCTCTCTCTCTCTCTCTCTCTCTCTCTCTCTCTCTCTCTCTCTCTCTCAAACACACAGCCTTAATCTTTCTTACGTGCAACAAATAACAGACCCAATCTCTAACTTCAATATTACCTGCGTGTAATATATATATATATATATATATATATATATATATATATATATATATATATATATATATATATATATATATATATATATATAATGTGCAAGAGCTAAGAGGAGTGGCGTCACAACGAACAACCTGGAGAGCACTGGTTTCTGCCTTATGCGCCGTGTTTGGTGCTTAAAGAATTTATTATTATTATTATTATTATTATTTATATATATATATATATATATATATATATATACTGCTCAAAAAAAGTTAAAGGCCACTTTCAATTTTTAGGTCATTTCAACTATGCTGTTTTTTTTTAAACCTGAACACTCAGTCAAAAAGGTTTTGCTGCATTTTGTTGCATGCTTAAACAATGTTTGTTAATCTGACAATAAATCAAATCTGTGTTACGTATGTGTACCTCCAAGGTCAATCAAATGTACGTGGTGGAAAGGGAAATAATGCATGTTTGAAAATGCTTCCTATGGCAAAGCCTGTTGATAACATTGCTGAAATTTGCTTTTCACGTGCAAGTCGTGACTATGGTGAACACATTTCACCCACTTTTCGGAAGGAACGGGCAGTGGGTATGTTTGTAACATTTACCATTTTAGCCATGGCTCAGCTAAGACGCTTGACCAATGTTGACAGATGGAGAGCGATGGCATGGCTGCAGGATGATGTAGGGCTGCGAGAAGTTGCTAGGAGATTAGGAGTTGCCCACTCTGTCAAACAAACTCTGCGTGATCGTTATAATGCAACCGGCAGTGTCGCAGAACAACGCAGGTCAGGACGTCCAAGGTCTACGGCAAGACACGCTGAGCCATGGCTAAAATGGTAAATGTTACAAACATACTCATTGCCCGTTCCTTCCGAAATGTGGGTGACATGTGTTCACTATAGTCACGACTTGCACGTGAAAAGCAAATTTCAGCAATTTTATCAACAGGCTTTGCCATAGGAAGCATTTTCAAACATGCATTATTTCCCTTTCCACCACGTACATTTGATTGACCTTGGAGGTACACACACGTAACACAGATTTGATTTATTATCAGATTAACAAACATTGTTTAAGCATGCAACAAAATGCAGCAAAACTTTTTTGACTGAGTGTTCAGGTTTAAAAAAAAACAGCTTAGTTGAAATGACCTAAAAATTGAAAGTGGCCTTTAACTTTTTTTTTAGCAGTATATATATATATATATATATATATATATATATATATATATATATATATATATATATATATATATATATACAGGGTGTTGTCGTGAGTTGGTCTGCTTTCACAACACGTCCTTCTGTGTAACTCTGACCAAACAGCGCGCCATACATTGGAAATACTATAGGATATCCCGACCAATGAAATCGCACCATCAGGCCGTGTTTACAGAAACATTAGGCAGTCCCGAATGGAGTCCGAATGTGTGCAAATCACTTGAGAAGGGAATTTAAATACAGCCTCAGGAGAGAAGTACCACCTGAAAGAGGTCACCAACGCGACATTAGATATATTGCTCTACATGTCAGAGCAGAGACTTTTACAACAAGTACTAAAGGACGGGACAAATCGTTGGTCGAATGCATCGAAGCCTCAGGTTAGTCCATAATTTTGCTGTTTAAAGTACGCATAGAATAAAATGCACTTAGGAAAGTAAAAGATAATTAGATAGGAAGTTAAAGGATAATTCAGAGCGTATTTTAAGCCTTAGATGAATAAAATCGCTCCAGGAATAACGAAGATATTTAAATTCTTAGTTTTTCTTAATTGAACAGCAGGACAATTTTTGCATATATTTTGGGAACTCTAGCACACATTTCGGCAACTGTCGCCTCGGTCGCCGGATGTGACCTATATATAGACCCTGCATAATGCAAATTGAGGCCATAATAAAATTCAAATCACAGCGAGCGCTAACTAGTGTTAATGAAAAGTGCCTTTGCCTTTTGTATATGAGAGCAGACCATTACAACCATTAACAGCTCGACTGGGTGTGCCTGAGGGTAAGAAAGAATGTGTATATATATATATATATATATATATATATATATATATATATATATATATATATATATATATATATATATATATACTTGTATTTCTATGGATTAATTATAGTGTGCGTTCGGAAGTGTGTAGCATGTGTTAAAAAACTACGGTGTGTTGTTGACGGACTTACAGGCATGTGTATAATTCTGGAATCATCACAGCAATCAAAGGGTTAAAGAACGGAAAAGCTCCTGGTCATGATAACTTAAATGCAGAGCTATTTAAGACAGACCCAGAGCTAGCAGCAGAACTATTAGAACCACTATTTGCACAAGTCTGGAAAACAGGGACAACACCAACAGAGTGGAGAAAAGGAATAATTGTCAAATTGCCCAAGAAGGGAGATCTTGCAGACTGCAATAATTGGAGAGGAATAACTCTTCTCTCAGTTCCCAGCAAAATACTAGGCAGGATAATTATACAGAGAATCTCAAAAGCAGTAGACCACAAACTGAGGAAAGAACAAGCAGGATTTAGAAAGAACAGAAGATGTGTAGATCATATATTTACCCTCAGGAACATTATAGAGCAGTACTCAGAATGGCAAAGACAGCTGTACATTAATTTCGTTGATTTTGAAAAGGCTTTTGACAGTATACATAGGGACAGTTTATGGAAAATACTGAGGGCATATGGATTCCAAGCTGCATAGTGTCAATTATAAAAAGCCTTTATGCCAACTTTATGTGTAGCATTGGGCACAGCAACCTAACCTTTGAACTGAAAACAGGAGTACGACAGGAATGCCCCTTATCAACCACTCTATTTTTAACAGTCATAGACTGGGTGATGGGCCAGACAACGGAGGGCAATCCAAGAGGAATAAGATGGACTACATTTTCTACACTGGAAGATCTGGAATATGCAGATGACATTGCACTGCTAGCATATTCACATCAACACATCCAGAAAAAAACGGATAGACTTAATAAGTATAGCCAGCAGGTGGACTTGAGCATCAACCTAAAGAAGACAGAGGTCATGACGCTCAATGTGAGCAACCCTGAGCCCATATCAGTAAGGAATCAGCAACTGGAACAGACAGATGCCTTCACATACCTAGGATGCAGAGTAACACCAGACGGCGGAGCAAGCAAAGACATCACAACAGAATGAACAAAGCAAGAACAGCTTTTATTAGTCTAAACAACATCTGGAAGTCCTCTCAGTTCAGTACAAGCACAAAATTAGGATTATATCAGAGCTGTGTTTTTTCTGTGCTTCTCTATGGCGCGGAGAGCTGGAGAGCTACAGAGAAGGAAATGTCGAAATTGTCCTCTTTTCACACAACATGCCTAAGAAAAATTATCCGAATCTTTTGGCCGAATACCATCACCAACCAAGATCTGCTTACTCGAAGCAAGCAAGAGGACATGCACACCATCATAGCTGGCAGACGCTGGAGCTGGGTTGGCCATGTCCTCAGAAGAGACCCCGATGCCATCACAAGAACAGCTATGCTATGGACCCCTGAAGGAAAACGAAAGAGAGGCCGACCAAAAACAACTTGGCGGAGGACTGTGGAGGCTGAGATGCAAAGAACGAACCAGAGTTGGGGCACTGTACGAAGGATGGCCGCCGACCGAGCAAAGTGGAATCAATTTGTTGTTGCCCTACAAGACGCCACCAGGCGTAATGGCCACTGACTGCTTTGACGGTCGGCGGCTAAGGATCAAAGAAAGAAGATGAAGTATAATTCTGGAGGCAAAAGCCAGCCTTGTGAAATGTTTAAAATAATGGAGAATGATGGCAAAAGTGTGTCTGTAGGTTGAGAAAAGCATTTAAAGAATTATTTCTTGATGGAATGGCACACTCACCAGGAACATAAGGAAGGATGAAAGGAATTGTTTTCATGTATTGTTTGAGTTATTGCTTCGTATTTTTCACAAAACCTAATAACTTTATGGAGGCGAATCATGGACAAATAGCTCTAACTAAGGATTTGAAGGAAAATTGTATTCACAGTGAACTGAATTGTATTAATGCTGACTTGATGTGACCTGTGCGTCTACCTGAACTCTGTTGTCTGAAAACTATCTCTCATCTCCTACTTCTGTGATAGGGAGATAGAGATAGGCAATACAGTGGTGAAATTAAATATATTTTCAGGTTGTATTCTGCAATTACTTCCACCTTAAAGAGCCAGACTCTACTATAGGATCAAGTGGTGCGAGCGCCCTTTGATTGCCATAGGGACTGATACCCAAATCCTAAGGCCTGGAGGAGACACAGTTTTCTTGCCAGACCCAAGGTGGAACAGATTACCAAATCAAGACTTCAAGATAAGTGGTCACACCAGGCTACTGTAAAGTTTAACCCAGCATCACCACAAACTAGATAGTCAAATGATTAATAAACAGTGCATTTTAGCTAGGAAAACATCCTAGTCAGTACTTGACCAAATTTCTAGAACTGTGACAAAATAGCATTAAGCTTAATATACAAACCTTCGACAACCAGAGTGAGTTAATCCAAGGGAGAACCTTCTACCAGTTTCAAAGACCTGGATAATTTTTTTGAACACTTTTCAAATGTTTATTTATTTAAATTTGTGATTGGGTTTTAAGTTTTCTTGAAAGATTTTAAAGCTGAAAATAACACTTGTAAAAATAAATTGTAAATATTTACCAGCAGACTTACTTAGATTATTTAAGTTGAGTACAGTTCTTGTTGGTAAATAATTTAGTCAATACCCCTAGCAGAGTTATTTATATAATAATAATAATAATATTAACAGAGGAGGATCTGGAGAGGGAGCCCGTAGGGACTTAGAGTAATACATTACCATCTTCTCTAGGAACTTATACAGCTGATCCTACCTTTGATATCTATACACCCTTACTCTTTTCAGAGAAGGGGGTATTACTTTTAAGACCAGACTCTTATCTGGCACTATCCTGGTATCACCTGATACACCTTTGTGTCCAGGATATCTTATACTTTCATTAATAACCAACCCTCTCGTGGCAGGTGTCCATAAAAGATTGTACCCTTTTCAAAAAATGTATTCTCGGCCCCATGACGTGGTACGAGGATGCGTTCTATCACAAAAGTAAGATAATCTCTGCAAGTTTTTAAGCATACCTTACAAAGACTAAAAAAAGTGCGCATGCGCAGCGGGTATTTCAAGTGAAACTTTCACAGTTGAGTTGCAACCAGTAATTGTTACATGTCTCTCAACACACTGGTCAAGTAGGTGAAAAAAAAAGAAATAGGTACATTCTTTTTTAGTCTTTGTAAGGTATGCTTAAAAACTTGCAGAGATTATCTTACTTTTGTAATAGAAAGCATCCTCGTACCACATCATGGGGCCGAGAATACATTTTTTGAAAAGGGTACAATCTTTTATGGACACCCTGTACATGTATTTATACACATAAAGGTAAAAGTAGTCACATTGCACATAGTGTAGTAGGGGAGTTAAGTATTAGAGACTTCACTATACTAGGTCCAGCGTCTAGAGATGGGGGTAACCAGTTCCTTTCCTCGCTGCCTTCTCTAAATCAAGAGCAGATTCAGGTATCCATTTACAGGTGGGTAGACTGGAGTGTAACGCCACCGTGTTTCGAACCCGGTACCTTTGCCACGAGAGGCCAGCGCTCTAACGACTGAACCAATCGAACGCTCAAGAAACACACATACGCAAATATCTACCAGTCTTCAGTTGTTCCACTGATCGCGACGACGGTTAATGCTAGACACCCAACCCCTTCATCAAAGTCTGCCATCTTAAGACAACGCAGAGACATGTCCCTGTTGTTCTGTTATTCCGTGCTCACAATTTTCTTCCCTTTGTTATCATTCTCTTTTCAATCATGTGCCCATTTCTTCCTTTTTAAATTACCCCTTCCCCCAACTGTCGTAAACTCTAACCGCTCCTTTCCAAAGAAGAAAGTGTCAGCCATCAAAGAGACTTCATAGAGACCCTGAGATTCCTTGCCAAAGTATTTTATTTTATTTACTTTTTAAATTTTTTGTTTTTTCCTGCCATTGACACACATACATACTCTTTAGTTTATTCTTCCAACAACTTTACGGCTTATGTATTTGCTGTTATTCTAACTTCTTGGGGTAAGGAAGGAAAGCTGAATCTACCTTCTTGGGGGAAGGAAGGCTGAATCTGTCTTCTTGGGGGGGGGGGGGGGGGGGGGGGGGGGGGGGGGGGGGGGGGAGAGAAGGAAGGAAGGATGAATCTACCTTCTTAGAGGAATTAAGGAAGAATCTACCTTCTTGGGGGAAGGAATGGTGAATCTACCTTCTTGGGGAAAGCAAAGCTGAATCTACCTCCTTGGGGGAAGGAAGGTATCTACCTTCTTGGGGGAAGGAAGGAAGGTATCTACCTTCTTGAGGGAAGGATGAATCTACCTTCGTGGGGGGGGGGGAGCCGCGCTGGTGTAATGGCTTCGGCGTTGTACTGGCGACCAGGTGTTCATGGTTCAAACCCGGCCGTCGGCGTTTGAAGAAATGTTTACGGCCGGAAATTTGACTGAATAGCCTGAACGGCTCCTGTGATAAACCCTCTGTGGATGGGAAGGAGCGAAGCTCCTGACCGGGTTGGAAGGAAAGTCCTCAGGTTCCCCAGCCTCGCAATGACATGTCATTGGGCCGAAGGGCTGAAAGCCCAAGTGCCGCTGGTTAAAAAAAAAAAAAAAAAACCTTCGTGGGGGGAGGAAGGGTGAATCTACTTTCTTGGGGGAAGGAAGGTATCTACCTTCCTGGGGGAAGGAAGGAATGAATCTAACTTCTTGTGGGAAGGAAGGATGAATCTAACTTGGGGGAAGCAAAGCTGAATCTACCTTCTTGGGGGTAAGGAAGGATGAATCACCTTCTTGGGGGGAGGAAGAGTGAATCTACCTTCTTGGGGGAAGGAAGGGTGAATCTACCTTCTTGGGGGAAGGACGGGTGAATCTACCTTCTTGGGGGAAGCAAAGCTGAATCTACCTCCTTGGGGGAAGGAAGGAAGGATGAATTCACCTGCTTGTGGGAAGGAAGGTATCTACCTTCTTGGGGGAAGGAAGGAAGGTATCTACCTTCATGAGGGAAGGAAGGAAGGAAGGATGAATCTACCTTCTTGGCGGAGGAAGGGTGAATCTACCTTCTTGGGGGAAGGAAGGTATCTACCTTCCTGGGGGAAGGAAGGGATGAATCTAACTTCTTGTGGGAAGGAAGGATGAATCTAACTTCTTGGGGAAAGGAATGAAAGAGTGAATGAATCTACCTTCTTGTGGGAAAGAAGGAAGGAATGAATCTAACCTCTTGGGAGAAGAAGGCATGCATCTATCTTCTTGGGGGTAGGAAGGAAGAAAGGAATGAATGAATCTAACCTCTTGGGAGAAGAAAGGAAGGAATGAGTTTAACTTCTTGGGAGAAGAAGGGAAGGAACGAATCTAACCTCTTGGGAGAAGACAGGAAGGAATCTCGCTTCTTGAGGGACGGAAAGTATCTAATTTTTTGGGGGGAGGGGGATGGAAGAAAGGAATCGATCTTCTTGTGGGAAGGAGAGAAGGAATCTAACTTATTCAGAGAAGAAAGGAAAACGTCTCGATTCTTGAGAGATGGAAAGTAACTAATTTTTATTTATTTATTTATTTTATTTTTGGGGGGGGGGGGGGGGGCTATGAAAGAAAGGAATTTATCTTCTTGGGGGAAGGAGAGAAGCAATGTAACTTATTTGGAGAAGGGACGGATAAAGGCAGGAATAACTTCTTGAAGGAAGGAAGGAAGATCTCTAACTTCTTCGTGGTAGTACGGCAGGAGGAAAACTTTGATAGCTCAAACACAATGCGTATTGCGTACAGAAGTGTTTTTCGTATTGCGTACAGAAGTGTTTGTCGAGTACCTCAAATGAGAACAGAAATACAAGCCAGGACAGAGATGTTCATCAACTGGGAATCTAATCAGGACAGAATCAATAAAGTCTGAGAAGCAAATCAGGTGAGAGAACGTGATTAGAACAGATAAATTTATCAGAGGACAGATAAATTTATCAGAGGACAGATAAATTAATCAGAGGACAGACACAGTAATCACAGGACAAATAAATTAAACACAGGACAGATAAGCGAATCAAAGGACAGATGTACTAATTAGAGGACAGATAAGCTAATCAGAGGACAGATAAACTAACTATAAGATACAAAAACAAATCATAGGACAGATTAACTAAACAGAGAACAGATAAAATAATCACAGGACAGACAAACCAATCAGAATATAGATAAACTAATCAGAAGACAGATCAACTAATCAGAAAATATATAAACTAATAATACGATATATAAACTAATTAGATGACAGATAAATTATTCAGAAGACAAATCAACTAATAAGAAGATATTTAAACTAATCAAATGACAGACAATCTAATCAGAAGATTCACAAACTAATCAGAAGATACACAAACTAATCAGAAGACAGATAAACTAATCAGAAGATACAGAAACTAATCAGAAGATACCCAAACTAATCAGAAGACAGATAAACTAATCAGAAGATACACAAACTAATCAGAAGACAGATAAACTAATCAGAAGACACACAAACTAATCAGAAGACAGATAAACTAATCAGAAGATACACAGATAAACTAATCAGAAGACACACAAACTAATCAGAAGACAGATAAACTAATCAGAAGATACACAAACTAATCAGAAGACAGATACACTAATCAGAAGATACACAAACTAATCAGAAGACAGATAAACTAATCAGAAGATACAGAAACT
This sequence comes from Oreohelix idahoensis, assembly GCA_024509875.1. Taxonomy (NCBI): domain Eukaryota; kingdom Metazoa; phylum Mollusca; class Gastropoda; order Stylommatophora; family Oreohelicidae; genus Oreohelix; species Oreohelix idahoensis. The sequence continues at coordinate 82,035 of JAMPIV010008410.1, forward strand.
AATCAGAAGACAGATAAACTAATCAGAAGATACACAAACTAATCAGAAGACAGATAAACTAATCAGAAGATACACAAACTAATCAGAAGACAGATAAACTAATCAGAAGATACACAAACTAATCAGAAGACAGATAAACTAATCAGAAGATATATGAACTAATCAGAAGATACACGAACTAACCACAGTGTTGAGGACTGCTGCATGGTATGTAAACAGATTGGTTGGTTTTATTTTTAACTGAGATGATTGCACCACTCAGCATCCAAACTAGATATCCTAGAACGTTACGCGTAATCTTTTATGATCACTCCCTTCTTTTCCTCTTTCCGCTCCCTTTCAGTCGGTCCCGACCCCCCTCCCAGATTTCTTCCCCAATGTGGACGGTCACTTCGCCCACTACCCTTATTCAACTCCTTTCTAAACCGTCCACCCCCATTTGATCTTCCTTTTACTTTATGTCATT
>JAMPIV010008410.1:87500-121112 GCA_024509875.1 Oreohelix idahoensis
TTATCATCAGATCCACATTAGTGATCTTGTCATCAGTTCCACAGTAGTGACCTTGTCATCAGTTCCACATTAGTGACATTGTCATCAGTTCCACATTAGTGACCTTGTCATCAGTTCTACATTAATGACATTGTCATCAGTTCCACATTAGTGACCTTGTCATCATTTCCACATTAGTGACCTTGTCATTAGTTCCACATTAGTGACCTTGTCATCAGTTCTACATTAGTGACATTGTCATCAGTTCCACATTAGTGACCTTGTCATCAGTTCCACATTAGTGATCTTGTAATTAGTTCCACATTAGTGACCTTGTCATCAGTTCCACATTAGTGACCTTGTCATCAGTTCCACATTAGTAACACTGTCATCAGTTCCACATTAGTAACATTGTCATCAGTTCCACATTAGTAACATTGTCATCAGTTCCACATTATTGACCTTGTCATCAGTTCCACATTAGTAACATTGTCATCAGTTCCACATTAGTAACATTGTCATCAGTTCCACATTAGTGACATTGTCATCAGTTCCACATTAGTGACATTGTCATCAGTTCCACATTAGTAACATTGTCATCAGTTCCACATTAGTGACATTGTCATCAGTTCCACATTAGTGACATTGTCATCAGTTCCACATTAGTGACATTGTCGTGCCATTTAAATCCTTCTATTCTACGCAAGCATCTTTATGAAAATCTGTAGCTTTTTTTTTTTTTTTTTTATTATTCTCCACGTTTCAGAGCCATACATTAGGACTTAAAATCATATTACAGGATTTAATAACTTTGAAGTCTTAAGAAAGAAAGTTAAAAACCTGAGACTGAAATTAAGGCATCAGAACTAAGAAGAGTGTGTCATTTGCTATTCTACGCAAGAGAAGTACGTTTCATCCATCTCGATTTGTGATGCACCAGTCCACACTTTCTTAATGTCAGTTTCTAATTCTTTCTCTGAATCGCCTGTATATTGTTTCGTTAACTATAAACATTCTCATTCTTCATCTATTTCATTACCTTCTAGCTTCCCCCTCTTCCTGGAGTAATGGCCTTCAACAAATTTAAGCCAAGCCTTACTATACTGTGCCATTAATTCAAGTCTGCCTTTGTCTTCTGTACCTTCTTTACGTCTTTCTGCGTGTATCTTTTTTTTTTGTCTTCCACTCTTTTCTTACTCTCGGGATTTCATAATGAGGACTGTCCCGTAAAGCTGTCAACTGATTTTCTCAATATATGTCACATCTTATTCCACTCCTATTTCTCAGGTTCTTTTTCCATCAGTTCAAAAAAAATTTCTGTCAAATTAAAATTACATATAGTTTAAAGTGCTCCCTTGGTGCTTCGTCAGCATTGTCCCCTTTCTGTTACTTTTACGAGTTGTTTAAAGTTGATGAATGTTTATTTTATTTATTGATGTGCGAATAAATACTGTTTCACACCTTTTATGGTGCTCATAAACGAAACTAACCAGACAACCATTTCATGATAATGAGGGTTGACAGGTCTATTGGACATCTGCCCTCCTCCCTGTCTCCCCCCAATTAGATGGTGTTTTAACAATTGAAAATATTTGACAAGTACAGCAAGTGGGTCTGAAGATACAAAGGAAGAAAACAAAGACATTGAGAATAAATACAGGAAACAACAAAACAACATTACACTTGAAAAAATACACCTACAAGATGTAGAATCTTACATATATCTTGAGGAAGTTGAGGAGAACTGCGGCAAGACGTGGAAGTACAATGGATGGGTGTGAAAAAAAAATCGAAAAAAGGCGATTCGTCTTACGAGGACAAAAGACAAAGATTCTTTCCACTCTTATCCTATTTTTCTGCCGCCCTCTAATAATATGTATGAATATATAATACACTGTTTTTAATATGTCTTGATTTTTTATTTCAAATTTATTTATCTCCAACTCATTCTGTCCTCTTCTATTTCCAGTCCCCATTAATATTACGTTTGGGTAGTTTATTGTTCAGTTTCGTTTTTTAGTATGTATTGTGTACATCTGGTGGTGGCAGTCATTTCCTTTTCCGGGTACGCTCGTCCGTTCGCGGGCAACACAAGTGTTAGGACTTCGATGCCTTCAGGGAAGTACCTAGGTTTAATTTTTATAGTTATTTAGGTTCTTATGTGTCCTATCTAGCCTTCACTTTCTTTCCTTTCCCTGACGAAGGCCTTGTGGCCGTAACGTTGGCTATTTTCTTTGTCTTTTGTCCTCGTAAGACGAATCACCTTTTTTCGATTTTTTTTTCACACCCATCCATTGTACATATATCTTGGCAACAATATAGACAGTTTTGGGAGCACATATATCAAGAGACAGTTTTGGGAGCACAGATATCAAGAGACAGTTTTGGGAGCACAGATATCAAGAGACAGTTTGCTCTGAAACACGGAGAACAAGAACAACAAAAACAACAACCAAGAAGGTATCATCATCATCATCAGCTGCCATCTCCACAACGAAGGTTGGCTGTAATGGATCTCCAACGTCTTCTGTCTCTTGTCTTGGTGGTGCACTCTGATAGACTTTCATAAATGGGCGCTTGCGTAGAACACAAGGGTTAAAATAGTGCGACAAGCTTACTCATGTGGAACTAACGACAAGAACCAGTGGAACAAGAGATGAGAAGAAGACGCTGGTGATAGATAGGACACATTGAGGAAACCTGTTGATAGCATTTCCAAGCAGTCCTTGTTGGTAAGAGAGACAGAGATGGACCGAAAAACATATGGTGAATAAAACTGCAGACAAAATAAACAAATGATCAGGAAGACATGGAAAGAACTTGAGCTAATGACACGTGACAAAGAACTTGGAAAACGCTTGTTGAAGACCTAAGATCTCTGGGGACATGAAGGGTAATAAAGATGACATTTTAGACAAATAAAACCACCCGGCAACGAGAAGTCTGTGCACTGCATTCAACATAATTTATTCAATTAAAGATTATTTCTTTTTAAATAAGGGATGTAGGCCTATGTGAAGATCTGTATCACGGGAGGTCCAGATGTTGAAATCTTGTTGACGCCATCTGGTGGTATCCTCGCTGTCACTCTAGTCATCCGCTCTCTCGCGTTACTGAATCGTCCCGTAATTTTTGTTCTTGTCTGTTGGTGACAGCTGTCACGAGTGCCAGACTATGTATGACTTTATAATACCGAGTCCCTGCTGGGCGACAAGCGCACTCCGGGCTGGCGTCTCTTCACTTACAAAATCGTTCAGACTGTCCACGTACGAAAACATAGACCTACACAGAAATCCGGACACACACAAGCGAGTCCTCCCCCCTCCGTCATTTGTTATGGGTGATATTTTCTTGACCTCGCAACGCTGCTTCTAGGTTAAGTTTACGTGTCTCCCGGGGCAAAGAAAATTTGCCGGTTGCTTGCAATAGATTATTTGAGTTCATCATTTTAATATTCACTGGAGGCTTCGCGTGGAGGATGACCCGGGGTGACAATGGGTCAGCTAACAAAGCTGTATTCTTTCCACAAACAGGGTAGATTTGGTAAATAGGATCCGTGTAGCAGGCCCACACAATGGTCTGCACACCCGGTGAGAAAAGATGAGGCCAGATGCCGTGGAGTTTTTTGTTATAAAGTACGCTTACACGTCGAACACATACAACCAACAGTTTATTTTTTAAAATTATGGGATGGGGAGTCAGGAAGATACATGGTGAATAAAATCTTCACGTACCAAAAACAATTGATATGAAACAAACGTCAAAATAAGAGAATTAACTGCCACTTTGTTACATAAAATGCTATGTCATATTAGCATAACAACCATACCATTGAACTTGAGATCCGGTCTGTTCAACACATGATTTCATAGCGGGCATCAATTTTTGCCGCCTCTTGCAACATCAGTTGATTGGTCATTTATGATTTTATTTTACTGTATTGTCGGGAATTAAATCAAATGGCAGTTATTGCTCCTAGATTTGACGTATGTGTCAAGTATATCTAATGCATATAGGTCAGGATATAAACATCTAAAGATAGAAACTGACTTTTCAATCACCACATAGGTAGATGGAAATCTAGCCAGGTGTCCTGGATAAATGCCGAAAACGTGTACACTGTGATGGGAATGTCTAAGCGAGGAATATCCCACAACAAGTTAGTACGGATTAGTCGCTTGACGTACATAATTTATAAGTGTCCGTCTGACGTTTTCTGTAGTAGTCGTTTCACACTGTTTCTTTCATGGACGTAAACACAAAAAAGAGGGTGAAGGTGGTCTCCACAGCAGATACTGAAGGAGGGGGTGTAGTGTTGAAGACTTCACTATACTTTCCGCTCATCTAAAGCATGTTCGTTTAAACAACAATTCGGGTACTACATCCCTAGCTAGTCCATTTTTATGCTGGTCTTAGTATGTGAAGTCACTAACACCACTCCCCACCGCAGTATCTGATATGGGACTACCTTTACAGCTCAGGGCCCGTGAAGGCCCCGTGTAGGCCTATGAGAAGACAAAGACAGAATAAGGCTACTATTCCCTCAAGCAGGTGGTGGTAAGAGATGACTAATATGAGGTTGGGCGTGAGGCTGACAACCTCATCATGTAAAACTAACTGCTACAGAAACAACAGCAGCAAAAGTACATAATTACTTTGATGCAAACATGGGGGTTTGCTGCAGTGGTGACTCTGTGCTCCTCAGGAAGCGAAGACAAATGATGATATAACTGACAGAAGCATGTGCATGCTTGGTGCTGGCTTCCTGCAAGAAGGCCAGTTGAAGTGTTGGTTCTATAAGATAATAATAATAAATTCTTTAAGCACCAAACACGGCGCATAAGGCAGAAACCAGTGCTCTCCAGGTTGTTCGTTGTGACGCCACTCCTCTTAGCTCTTGCACATTATTTAGGCCCAACGTTCTTCCTTCTCTTATTATTGTTCTTCTGAGTGTTTCTTTTGGTCTTCCTTTTTTCCTCTTACCCTCAGGAACCCAAGTGAGCGCCTGTAGTGGTATTCTGTTGTTTTGCATTCGTAGGACATGACCGATATAAGACCATCGTCTTTTCCTTATATAGTCGGAGACATATTTCTGCCTAGAGTCTTCTCTTATTTGTCGATTAGTCTTGAATTCTTTCCAACTGATGTTCATGAGTTTTCTAAGACATTTGTTCTCGAATTTATTCAGCTTGTTCTCCAATGATTTTGTTATTTTCCAACTCTCACAGCCGTATGTTAACACTGAGATAACATTTGAATTAAACAGACGAAGCTTGGTATGTATATTCAATGATCGTAATTTCCAAATGTTAGATCTATTGAAGGCGCTAGCTGCCAAAGCAATTCTAGTATGGATTTCTCTTGTTGTGTCACCATCCTGAGTCATTTTACTGCCTAAATAATTGAAACTTTCAACTTTCTGTAGTTTTTTCCCCGTTCAAGATGATATCAAAGGTCTCGTTAGAAAAGTTCATAGCTTTAGTTTTAGAGGCATTTATTTGGAGACCTATTTTAACCGAGAGATGACACAAATTATTTATTGCTTCTTGGGATTGTCTTGGTGTTGAACTTAAGAATGCTACATCATCTGCGAAATCCAGGTCCCCCAGGAATTTTCCATTTGTCCATTTTATACCCAATTGTTCATTGTGGGTATAGTTTCTCATAACCCAATCAATAGCTATTCCAAAAAGTAGTGGTGACATAATACAGCCTTGTTTCACCCCTGTTTCTACTGTAAACCATTCTGTATTCCCTTTATTTGTTCTAACACAACATCTTGCATTGTCATATAGCGCTTTGATTATATTCACATATTTTGTTGGAAAACCATAGATTGTAAGTATCTTCCACAATGATGGGCGGTGTAGACTATCAAAGGCTTTTTGAAAATCGACGAAGGTGATAATAAGTGGCGATTGCCTTTCCACTGATTCTTCTATAATTGTTCTTAGTGTGAATATTTGATCAATACATGATCGTTTCGGCCTGAAACCCGCTTGTTCTTCTCTGATCTTTTCGTCAGCATGCAATTTAAGTCTTTCTAACATCATGCAACATAATAATTTTCCAGGTACTGATAATAGAGATATACCACGCCAGTTATTACAGTCTGATAGATCACCTTTCTTCGGTAACTTTACAATAATACTGTCTTTCCATTGTTGTGGTGGTTGTTCTTCTCTCCATACTTCATTTATAATATCTAAAATTCTCAAGAGGTTGTTGTCATTAACTGCTTTAATCATTTCCCCTGAAATTTCGTCAACTCCAGCAGCTTTAAAATTTTTTAATCTTTTAACGGCTTGTTTGATCTCGTCCAGCGTGAATTCATCGCAAGTTATTGGCAAGGTGGTTGTGGGTGTTTCATTATTAAAATCAGGTGTTACTGTTGGTGGTGGTCTGTTTAGCACCTCCATGAAGTGCTCAGCCCATCTCTTCATTTGTTCTTTTTCTGTTGGTATTGAATTCCCTAATTTACCTTTAACAGGTGTTTCCATAGCAGTAGGCTGGTGACATAGTTGTTTTGTAATTTGATAAAGGCACCTACTATTACCAGTTCTTGCAGCATTTTCAGCTTCTACGGCCAGTTCATTGATGAAATGTCTTTTATCTCTTCGAGTTTTTGTCTTCACTTCTTTATTTAACAAGTTATAAGTTAGTTTGCAAGATTCAACTGCATTATGTGTACTTGCCGCTAGTAGTTTAAGTTTTGCTGTTTTCCTTTCTTGTATTTTATCCCAAGTATCTTCTCTCATCCATTTTTTCTTTTTATGTACTAGGTATCCGGTGGTCGCTACTGCTGCTTCTGTCATTGCTGTTCTCAGTTGTTCCCATTTAGTATCGATTGTCTTGGTGGTGATATCGTTGTCAATTTTGCCTAAAGCATCGAAATAGTTGTTCATTTTGACATTATATTCCTCCTTTATATCATTTGATTGCAGTCTGTGTACATCTATTCTTCTATTTTTATTCTGTTGGTATAACTTCTTCAGTTTAATTCTCAGTTTAGCTATGCAGAGGTTATGATCGCTTCCGATCTCTGCACCTCTGTATGCTCTGACGTCTTGAACTGATGAGCGAAATTTAGCGCTTATGCAGAAGTGATCTATCTGGTTCTTAGTTCTGCCATCAGGTGAATTCCATGTTATCTTGTGGATATTCTTATGTGGAAAGATGGTGTCTGCCACAACGAGGTTTGATATTTCACAAAGTTCTAGAAGTCTTTCGCCATTTTGATTCATACAGCTAAGAAGCTATAAGAAGCTGAACGAAAAAAAAAAGATAATACTGACTGTGTTTTTGTATCTGTAAGAACTGACGATTTGACTTCTCTAACAGCGAACAAAGGTAACAGTTGAGAGCTGCGCACGGTGACTGAAGTGATTTGGGTTTACCCGATGGGGGTGTTACTTCAGTTAGCGTTACGCGGTGTAGCGCAATATGTTAGATGCGTTGTGGATGGAATGATGTCAGGGATGGAGAGTGATTTCAGAGATGTGGAGAGAACTTTAGTCGGGCTGTGGCAAGACACGGTGGCCTTCTGCGTGTTATTCAAGGCATCATTTGCCAAATGTAGGATTTTGACACAAGTGTGATGTACAAGGTAACAATGTCAGATATGGGATTTTGACACAAATCGTTTTAAATTGAATCAACTGACCTATTTGTGCCCAACTATATGTGCTCCCTGGTAAGGACCATCAAATAACGGACAAGGAACGTATTGCCTATAAATGATGCTTCGGGTGCCTTGAGGAGAATTACTGTTAAAGTTACAATACGTTATCATTCAAAAAATGTGTGGATGGTCACAATCTAGTTCATTGTTTCACTTATGTTGTGTATACCTGTTGTATGGAAGTATTACCTCGGATTACCGGTCACTCTGGGTAGAGAGCCACACAACAAAACTTGTAAAAGGGATACTCAACAGTAACAACTTAGTTACCTGTAGTAGTAACAATATCCTTAATTACCACGTTAATCTTTTTCGCGGACAACAAGAATCAACCACCCGTGTGTCACAGGGTTCGAAATGGGTGAAAAATAGAAACACTATAGCCTACCTACCATTCATGTCATAAAAAGCAGCTAAGGAGGGTTAGCCACGGGGCCGGTTATCCCATCCAGTAGACATTTTGAACCACAAAATCTTCAACACACGACATGAACAGGTCAACTAAAGGGTATAGTTCAATTCAGCCACCCAGGACAGAAGAAGGTCCTGCGGTAAGAAGTGTCATGAAGCAACTAACAGAAAGCCGAAATGAGTCTCGGTTGCCGAATAACCTTTTTTCCGTCTAGAAACCTCCGGGTAAGAGAGGTAGAAGTAGACATCTTCTTCTTCTTCTTCCATCCTTAGCCACCAACCGGCAAAGCAGTATGTGGCCAGTACGCCTAGTGGCGTCTTAGGGCAACAACAAATTGATCAATCTATCACTGTTTCCACCACGCCTAGTGGCGTCTTTGTGGAACAAAAACAGACCAAACAATCTATCGCTGTTTCCGTAATCAGATTGGTTGGCAAGCAGGTGATCAGCCCACTGTTGCGTGATAAATTCTCGCAACATCGTTTTATTTCAATATCTGTTTTATAACGCAAGGGCAACAACTGCTTGGAATTTATAGTCACTTTTCTCGGTAAGCATTTGTCTTCTCGCGTTGGTATCGAATGCAGTTAAGTTTGAGCTGTGGTCGTTTTGCGCTGGACTGCGCATGACTTGTCTTGCTTCTTTGTCGATCGGTTTCCGCCCACCACTAGTGGGAGTGAGCGATTTGGAATGGCGAAAGAGATGCCTCGTTGAAGAGGGGATCTCCGCTATTTTTGTTCTGTCAGGGATGTGTAGTCCTCTTAATGGATATTTCGTTTATTCGAGATAATACCTCTAGTGTTTCCCACATGTCGGGAGGCGTGATATTTCTGTGTATTTCATGAAAGCAAGGTAAATTGACTCTTTCATTAACTCTATTGATTTTGGGTCGTGAGCGATTTCGATTCATAGCCTGTCTGCGAAAGTCGTCGTCACGAGATGTTTTCCTAGCTCACATGTCGCTGCATTGTACTGCATCGGTTGATGCAGGTACCAAGGACCATTACTTGCTACTTTGTTAAATGAACTAGGTTTGGAAAACCTTTATTATCTAGAGGATATTTTTGAGGACATTATTTATACTTCGGCAGACGTGTCTGTCTTGCTGAAGTCAAACTAAGGAGAGTGAACTGATCTCATACATCTGGTTATCTCCTGGCTGTTATAGAAAAGGATGGAGTTTTCCACCTGACTACATTTACAGCACTATGAAATATAACAGGCATCTGACTCATCATTGTAATGCTGTCTACCGTTTATTGCTGTATTGAATGTTGCTGTGATAATGACTGTTTGATGTGCCTACACATTTGCGTAACCATTTTGTCACTGTGGCGTCCACAATAAATAATGAAGAAAAACGTCAACGGCTGTTTCAAGACTCATTGACTTTATACGTCGTGAGTTTACTGACGTCCTATGTGGATTGCCCTGTTATTGTTGCATGAACATTGTTTTGACTGAACACATCTACACACTACACAAAACCAGACATGCGGATGCCATCCATCATCATATGGCATCACGCATCATTTGGTGGCCATAAGCTGGTTTGATTCTGGTACCAGCAAACACGGGGTCCCTTACCCACTTCATTTTCAACAAGAATTCATCAGCATCCTTCAAGAAATTAACATTCTTCAATACAGTCAACATCTTCAAAATTTTCAAAGTACTCGGCGTTGCCCGGTAAAAGTCCAATTTCAATTTTTTGACGGAAACAAGAATTTGACAGTACCCGGCGTTGTTACATGTTGCCGGATAACTCGGACTGCTGTTATCTTTTACGCAAGTCAAGCAAGTTGCTGCTGTCAAGGTTCCAGTGCTGTCGTTTTTTGAGAAGGTCAAGTGCCGGTTGAAACGGGTTGTTTTCTGAAGAAGGCCAAGTACCGATTTCCATCAACTTACTTTTGGATTAGAAGGTCAAGTGCCGAAACAACTCAACACACAGTATGTCAGAAGCTCTTGTACCATCGTTTTAGCAGTGGAAGCAGTTCAGATGTGCCATCATCGTTGGAGCTTCGCTCTTTAGGACGTTGATTGACATCCGTTTTTCTGCTGTTCTACGATTGGAAGCCTATAAGTTAAGTGGCCTGTTTGTATGTAAACTGTGCCCTTATACTTCTGCTGAGTCTTCTGTGTATCATCTCATTCTATATGTTTTATGTTTATATGTTATTTGTATATTTATATGTTTATATTTCAGCGGGTTCTCGGTTGGGTGGTGTCTCCGTTAGATTATGCCACGTCATAGAGGTCGTCTATTGTGAGCGTTTTCTGTAAGGTTTGCAAATTTCCAATACTGGAATTTGCTAAGCGACTTCTGTTGCTATTTATGTTAGCTGTGATGACATGTTTTAATATTGTTTTCGTTATTATTTCGCATTCTTTAGTTTTGTTTTGATTTGTTTGTGTTTGTTAGCCTACTCTTGTCTATAATTTAGTTTCATACAACATTTTTGTTTATACACTGTGGTGTCATGTATTTTGTTTAATTCTATCGCAGATATCGTCACATTTTTTGTGATATTTCATTAATTTCTGCTTTATTTTTAGTTGATTTCTGCGAAAGTTTTTGTATTGTTGCTGATCTTTGTTATTGTTTACATTGTTATTGTTTACATTGTTTGTATTGTTTACATTTTCAATGTTTACATTCTGCATGTGTTTACATAGTCATTGTTTACAGTTATAGTAATTAGTTAATGGGCTATGCTAATGCACTGTTACTACTATACTGATGATAAATGAATGATGAATAGTGTCGTGCACTATTGAATGAGAAGTGCACTTATGATCAAGAATTGAGTGCTGATATTTCATATACAAGTTCTTTGATTGGAGACTTGTTTCCCACAGAGACTGGGATAATATAAGGTGATGTGAATATACAAGTGCTTAATTAAGACTTGTTACACTTAGGTTTGAAATAAATTAGTTAATTATTTCAGGTTTTGGACTCATATGTTAGACAACATGTCTACATTTGAGCACTTTATTGAGCAGGGTAAATTGCTTGGGAAGACTGGTGATAAGTTAGAAGAATTTGCAACTGCTCGATATGATAAAGCAATGGAAGCTGAACAAAAGAAACTGCAGATGCAGGTGGATGAAAAAAGATTCCAAATGGAAATGGAAAAACAAAAAAGGGAATCAGAAGCTGAGGAGAGAAAACTCCAGCTACAGCTAGAAGCTTAGAATAAAAGACTTGAAAAAGAGGCTGAGAATAAAAGACTTGAAAAAGAGGCTGAGAATAAAGACTTGAAAAAGAGGCTGAAAATAAAAGACTTGAAAAAGAAGCTGAAAATGAAAGACTTCAAAAAGAGGCTCAGGCTGAGGAAAGAAGATTACAGAGAGAGTCTGATGAGAGGAAAGAGAAAGCAAAAATGGAACATGAAGAAAAGGTCTTAGCTTTAGAGTTGGAAAAATTGAAATTGACAAGCATGAGTAATGGTAATGATTCAAACAAGGGTTCATCTTCTGGTAAGGCTAATAATGATACTTTTAAGATTAAGTTACCAACATTTAGTCCTTCCAGCGATGACATAATGTTCTATCTGGACAGATTTGAACAAGCATGTACAGCTCATAACATAGACAAAGCAAAATATGTTTATCAGTTATCAGGGATACTGACAGGTAAAGCTCTAAGTATATTAAATATGGTGGATGAACCTGACAAGAACAATTATGAGGTTGTCAGGGCCGCTTTGTTAAAGAAATATCAGCTTAACGAAGACGGCTATCGTCTACAATTTAAAAACATGTTACCTGAAAATGGAGGTGAATTCTCCGAGTTTATTGCAAGAATACGCATTACTTTCTCACGATGGGTTGAACTATCTAAGACGGAAAAAACTTATGAAGGACTTATGGACTTAATACTTAGAGACAAAGTCATGTCGTCTGTCAATGAGTCTTTCCTTGCTTTCCTTCATGAACGTAAACCTAACACAATAAAAGAAATGGAAGATTTCTGTTGCCAATACGTAACTGCGCACCCACACATAACCATGGGTAACTCTAAGGTGAAAGAAGGTTTACCAGTTGCTTCGGCAGCTCCGTATGGTCAAAACTTTGCTCATAGATCCCAACAAAATTTTGATAGAAAGGGTAGCGGTAATTTCTGTCAAAATCATGGAAATCAATTTCATGGTGATTCTTCTTCGAAGAATTGGAGACAACCTGATAGTACTCGTTACTATCACCCTAATAATTATAAGCATTTCAAAAGAGGATATGGTAATAGAGGTTATTCCTGCCGAAGACCTCAGAACCAAACAAATAGATGTTCGCATCAATGTGAACATGATAGTAATCGTGGAAACTGGAATTCGAACCAGGATAACAATTACAATAGAGACAATAATAACTGCAGAGATAATAATAACTCTGATAACTTCAGAGGTAATAATAGTCGGGGTAGATCTCAACACACAAAAAAGAGATATCAGCAGGCTAATACTGTACAACAGGAAACTGAGGCAGCCTGTAATCATGTTGTTGATAGTAAAAACTTTGACGCTGTCACTAGTTCTGCTTTTGACTTTGAGAGAGCAAACAAATGCCCCCAATGCAGTACTTTATTCGAACCGGGTACCATAACTACTTTGAGTTGTGGTCACCCACTTCCCGCTCTTCCTGCTGCTGTTGCGCATGACGGGAGGGGTTCTTTAATTCTACATAAGGGTCTTGTTAATGATACTCCGGTCTCACTACTTTTCGATTCCGGATGCACCACTATTGGTGTTAGACAATCGCTTGTAGATCCATCTTGTGCTACAGGAAGGGTTATTAAATGTGTCACATTTGGCGGCACTCTAGAAAAATATCCTACTGCTGTAATTCGCATTGCCACTCCTTTCTTTACTGGAGATGTGCATGCTTGTCTCTTACATAATCCTATTGCGGACCTTATTATTGGTCGTATTCACGGAGTTAGGGAGTGTACCCCACAGCAGATTGCTGCTTGGGAAGATAATAACATGCAAGCTACAAATGCAGTAGTTACAAGAGCACAAGCTCTACAAACACCCGAAACTTCACTGAATAGTGATAATGAAGTTGATAGCCAAGATAGTCACTTAGTGATCACTCGTGACTCTTTCATAAAATTGCAAGAAGAAGATTCTTCTTTAAAAAAATTCTTCGTTCTTGCGAAGAAAGGTGATCCGAATCAGGATACAAATAGAAAATCTTGGATTGCAATGAGAAACGGCGTACTTGTACGTATGGTACAAGATTCGACTACGTCGGCACATTCGCAAATTCTTGTTCCCAAGAGCATGAGAGTCCAAATATTGCAACATGCTCATGACTCGCAATGTGCTGGACATATGGGTTTTGCCCGTACGAAGTCGAGAGTCCTTGCGGCTTTCTTTTGGCCTTTTGTCAATAAGGACATTCGTATTTACTGCCGATCATGCAAGGTATGTCAGGAGGTCAAATCTAGAGGAGCACGACATGCTGCGCCTATCCAGGCTGCTGACATTCCTATTCGGCCGTTTCAGAAAAATGGCCATAGATATTATTGGCCCTTTTAAGGTCAAGTCGGCCAGAGGACATCAGTTTATCCTTACATGTGTCGATATGTGCACACGTTGGCCAGAGGCTATTCCTCTTAAGAGCATATCTACTACAGATATCGCTGATGCTCTTTGGTTGATATTTTCTCGCTTGGGGTTCCCCAGAGAAATATTGTCAGACCATGGCACTCAACTCATATCTGACACTATGTCACAGGTAATGTCTACCTTACATATTGAACGATCTCTCAGTAGTATCTACCATCCTATGTCTAATGGGTTAGTTGAGCGTCTGAATAGAACGCTCAAGACTTTGCTTGGTAAGATAACTGAAGATCATCCTCAAGATTGGGACAGGGTTTTACCCGCGGCTCTCTTTGCCTATGGAGAAGTCCCTAATGAACACACAGGATTTTCTCCCTTCGAACTTGTCTTTGGCGCGCGTCCACGCGGCCCTATGTCTTTATTACACGATCTCATCACTGCCGATGATATTAGCGATGAAACTCAATCCTCATATGAGTATGTCATTGCTCTTAGACAAAAGATCATTGAGGCATGTAAGCTAGCAACTGCTTCATCAGAAATTGCTAAAGAGAAGGCAAGGCAGTTTGCTAACAAGAATAGATGTCTACGACAACTTTGTCCAGGTGACAAAGCATTCGTCCTACTCCCCAGTGGGGAAAATAGACTTCTTATTGCATGGAAAGGTCCGTATGCAATAGTCTCTCGGATTTCCGATGTTGACTATGTGGTCGATATTGATGGAAAGCATAAAACTTTCCACATAAACATGCTTTCGGAATTTCACGAACCTCCGGACTATTTGCTGCCTATTTTCCAGGCAACGGATGATGCTCCTGCACCTCACGGTCATTATTCATCCCTGTCTGTCATTCAGGATGAGGAAGCTACCTTCTCTGATGTCAACCTTCCCCTTCCAGTGGTTCCATTACATTCCACGGAATCTTGGAAAAACGTTTCTGTTTCTCCTAATCTTTCTGGTGACGAACATCGACGAGACTTGTCGATGTTACAAACATTTCAGGATGTTCTCACTGACATTCCTGGACACACAGATGTCATAGAACATGACATAATTCTTACCGACAATAATCCAATTAGGGTTAGGCCGTATCCTATTCCTATACACTTGCAGTCGCAAGTGGAAAAGGAATTGGATGAAATGATTCAATTAAATATAATTGAACCATCGACTTCACCATATTCTTCTTCCATGGTTATTGTCCGGAAGAAGGATAAGAACATACGAATTTGCGTTGATTATCGCAAATTGAATCAGGTCACAAAGTTCGACGCTGAACCGATGCCTTTGTTAGAAGATCTACTGATTAGACTTTCTAATTCTAGATTCTTCACTAAACTTGACTTGTCTAAAGGTTATAGGCAAGTGCCTTTAGCAGAGCATGCCAAACCTCTTACTGCTTTTTCTACACCTAGGGGTCTATTTCATGGAATGTTATGCCTTTTGGTCTCATGAACGCCCCTGCCACTTTCGTTCGCATGATGCGTCGAATTCTGTCACATCGTTCGGATGTCATCGCATACTTAGATGACATCTGTCTCTTCAGTGATACCTGGGAAGATCACTATTTAGGGTTATATGACTTACTGTCCACTCTACGTGAGAATAATTTGACAGCAAAACCTTCTAAAGCTTTTGTTGGTTTTGGTGAAATCTCTTTCCTGGGTCATCGTGTTGGTCATGGTCTCTTGAAGACAGAAGACCACAATACTTCCAAAATACTGAACATCTCTGTTCCTAAAACGAAGAAACAAGTTAGGAGTCTCTTAGGTTTAATTCAATTTTATGGGAGATTTATTCCAAATTTATCTTCGATCATGGCACCTCTATCAACATTGTTGAAGAAAGGTTCGCCTAATCTGGTCCGTTGGTCTGAAGAATGCCAATCTTCACTAGACCAAATCAAGAATATATTTTCTTCTCCTCCCATCTTAAGATTACCTACTCTTGATAGGACTTTTGTTCTTCGGAGTGATGCTTCATCCACTGGGATTGGAGCAGCACTGATGCAAGAATATGCAAATACTCTGCATCCTGTTATGTACATTTCTAGAAAACTAAATGCGGCAGAGAGGAACTACTCGGTTTTAGACCGTGAGTTGTTAGCGATGGTTTGGTCAATTCTAAAGCTACAAAGATTCCTCCTGGGCGCACATTTCATTCTAGAGACTGATCAGAAAGCTCTTACAGCTATTCAGACTAAGAATTTGAAGAGTTCGAGATCCACTCGATATGCTATAGCTCTTCAACCTTTTCACTTCACGGTACGAGCTATCCGTGGTGCGGATAATGTGATGGCTGACATTTTGTCTAGATGCCCACATGACTCCAATTAATACTTCTGTCCTATATTTCTATATATTACAGAGTCATAACACACCTATATTTCTACAATAGATTAGCACATCTGTACTTACTTTATATGTACACACTATCGTGCTTTGTTGTCATCTTCTTCTGTTCGTTTTTTTAAAATGATAGAGGAGGACTGAGTAGTTAATATAAGGGCCGTTAGTTTACTAAACAGCCACAATTATTAATAATGTATTGTACCTTATGAAGCATATTAGTTATTAATTAGCATTATATTGCTTGTACTTTCTCAGAATGTCATTGTTGAGCTGAGGACTTACCTTACGAGTTCTAGATTGTGTACTTACCCTCGGAATACCAGAGCATATGTCCTGGATCGTCATGTAGTTTAACTTTACTATGTACTTATGTCATTACATGTCAAAGAATGTACTATCTAAATTTTCCTATCAGATTTGTACATCCATTTTTAAAGACAATATTAGAGTATGCTGTTTAATGATGATTATAGTAACTTGCATACGTATATTGTGTTTACATGCTAACATGATGTGTGTTGGTGACACCTCCCCGATGTGAATATTTTTTGAGACATATTTATTTTTCTGTTGAGGTATATCCTCACCAGACACTCTATAATTAGCCTATTGTTTGGCAATTTAGTTAATTATCAGCGCATAATTCGTGCGTTTTGAGCCGCTTATCGCTTGCTCTTTGATATTGAAAAAAAAATATGTTCCACATTTTTTTTTAATCGGGAGGAGGTGGTGATATGTTGCGTGATAAATTCTCGCAACATCGTTTTATTTCAATATCTGTTTTATAACGCAAGGGCAACAACTGCTTGGAATTTATAGTCACTTTTCTCGGTAAGCATTTGTCTTCTCGCGTTGGTATCGAATGCAGTTAAGTTTGAGCTGTGGTCGTTTTGCGCTGGACTGCGCATGACTTGTCTTGCTTCTTTGTCGATCGGTTTCCGCCCACCACTAGTGGGAGTGAGCGATTTGGAATGGCGAAAGAGATGCCTCGTTGAAGAGGGGATCTCCGCTATTTTTTGTTCTGTCAGGGATGTGTAGTCCTCTTAATGGATATTTCGTTTATTCGAGATAATACCTCTAGTGTTTCCCACATGTCGGGAGGCGTGATATTTCTGTGTATTTCATGAAAGCAAGGTAAATTGACTCTTTCATTAACTCTATTGATTTTGGGTCGTGAGCTATTTCGATTCATAGCCTGTCTGCGAAAGTCGTCGTCACGAGATGTTTTCCTAGCTCACATGTCGCTGCATTGTACTGCATCGGTTGATGCAGGTACCAAGGACCATTACTTGCTACTTTGTTAAATGAACTAGGTTTGGAAAACCTTTATTATCTAGAGGATATTTTTGAGGACATTATTTATACTTCGGCAGACGTGTCTGTCTTGCTGAAGTCAAACTAAGGAGAGTGAACTGATCTCATACATCTGGTTATCTCCTGGCTGTTATAGAAAAGGATGGAGTTTTCCACCTGACTACATTTACAGCACTATGAAATATAACAGGCATCTGACTCATCATTGTAATGCTGTCTACCGTTTATTGCTGTATTGAATGTTGCTGTGATAATGACTGTTTGATGTGCCTACACATTTGCGTAACCATTTTGTCACTGTGGCGTCCACAATAAATAATGAAGAAAAACGTCAACGGCTGTTTCAAGACTCATTGACTTTATACGTCGTGAGTTTACTGACGTCCTATGTGGATTGCCCTGTTATTGTTGCATGAACATTGTTTTGACTGAACACATCTACACACTACACAAAACCAGACATGCGGATGCCATCCATCATCATATGGCATCACGCATCACCCACTCTGCGAAGTTTTTACGGGATGGGGTAAACAGCCCCATGCCCAACCCTCCTTAGTCGCTTTTTACGACATGCGTGGTAGGGTGCAGTGTTACTATTCTTTGCTCCCCTTTCGGGCCCCGGCAACACACGGGTGAGAAGTAGACATACAAACAAACAAACAGACAGACACCCGGAGAAGAGAGCTGTAGACAGAAATGACAATGATGAGGAATCGTGTAAAGAAAAAAAAAAAACATTTAAAAAAAACTTAAACTAAAGTTGTCTTGGAAACACACTGGCTGACGTCATAGTGAGGCCTAGACATAAATACAGCAGTTCTATCGTTATGTGAGTATCGGCGGTGCTGTGTTGAAATGAACATTTCTGTGGTGATTATGAACGGCGCCGTGATGATCTTAAACGGTACTGTGTTGACATTAACGGTACTGTGGTGACATTAACGGTTCTATGGGGCTCTAAAAGGTTTTATGATGTCATAAACTGTGCAATGATGACATTAACGTTGCAAATATGACAAGAACGGTGCTATGATGATATGAACGGTGCTATGATGACATGGATGGTGCTATGATGACATGAACTGTCATGTGGTGACATAAGCCTTTCTGTAAGTGACCATGAGCGCTACCAAAAACCTATTAACTGTGATATAAGCAAACCTCGTGATAACAATTCATGAAACAAAGAAAACATGAAACATAATAATGTTAATGTAATCTACCACAATAAATTCACTGCTGTTTCTGGTATATGACCAAGACACGTAGATGACAGATGAATGGTTGTGTGTAGAAAATATATAAATGAGAAATCTCTAAGCTGTATCGTTTTATTGTCTGTGTAGTTCACGGTGGTCTTTCGGGAGACAAAGAAAGAATGACTACTACACCCTCAATCATGTCGTACAAGGCGACTAATAGTATCTTCTTCCTTCTTCGTCCTGAAAAGGACGTTGGTTGCGTTGTGTCTGTTTACACCGGAGCTGCGATATCTGCGCCTTTCGGCCGACACATCCAACTTCAGCACGGCATTTTTTGGGACCGGGTTTGCCTTCCCTCTTCGATCCCTACTCTCTCAGCCAGACTGCAGTGATGCAGCCTGTTTCCAGGACCACCACGTGGAGGTGGAGTAGGGTCTTGGTCAGCTCTGGTTCGGTGACCCTGATGCAAGCAGTCAAGCTTTGGGTCGCTTACTGCATTCTCTATTGTTGCATATTTGGGTCCCTAATAGAATCTAATAAACAAAGATAGTATTAGTCGCCTTACATATGGTGCTGGCAACCTTATAATATAAAACCAATTGTTACAGACACTATCACTTCATGAGCTTTGTGTTGGCTCCCTGCAAAGGGGATTAGCTACAGTCAGTGGCGTCACAAGAGTTGGTGTCACCCAGAGCGGTAACTCATTGTGTCACCCCCATGGACCTCCTCCAGTACCAGACCATACAGAATCCTTAGTAATGTTTTGTGTACTAATGTTACTCGTAAATCGTAATTCCCGTATATCACTTAATGTAATGGCAATAGTAGTGACATAAACAACTAGCAAAATTAAAATTACAACTTTAAATTACAATATCATATGCACAGCTTAAATGTATTTACATTTACATAGTTTCATGTGGTTAAGAAGGAAATGTCGAAATTGTCCTCTTTTCACACAACATGCCTAAGAAAAATTCACCGAATCTTTTGGCCGAATACCATCACCAACCAAGATCTGCTTACTCGGAGCAAGCAAGATA
The DNA here is from genome assembly GCA_024509875.1 of Oreohelix idahoensis. NCBI lineage: Eukaryota > Metazoa > Mollusca > Gastropoda > Stylommatophora > Oreohelicidae > Oreohelix > Oreohelix idahoensis. The sequence goes on from JAMPIV010008410.1 coordinate 107,060, forward strand.
ACATGCACACCATCATAGCTGGCAGACGCTGGAGCTGGGTTGGACATGTCCTCAGAAGAGACCCCGATGCCATCACAAGAACAGCTATGCTTAGGACCCCTGAAGGAAAACGAAAGAGAGGCCGACCAAAAACAACCTGGTGGAGGACTGTGGAGGCTGAGATGCAAAGAACGAACCAGAGTTGGGGCACTGTACGAAGGATGGCCACCGACCGAGCAAAGTGGAATCAATTTGTTGTTGCCCTACAAGACGCCACTAGGCGTGATGGCCACTGACTACTTTGACGGTCGGCGGCTAAGGATCAAAGAAGAAGAAGAATGTGGTTAAAGTGAAAATTCGGTAAGAAAACAATAGAATTTTGAATTCGAAGTAAAAACGTAGGTATATTGATACAGTAAATATAAGCTGGGCTTACGAAAAATGTTTTTGTGGTTATAACTAACTACAGGGATATTTTTATAAAAAATAAATTTCTGCTGAAACACTGCACAAAAATTTTATAGACAATCATTTTGGTGTCACCCCCTCTGATGGTGTCACCCGGTGCGGTCCGCACCCCCCTAGTGGCGCCACTGGCTACAGTGGTGGCTCCATGCTCCACTGGGAGCGAAAGGAAAATGATGATAGTTTTATCAGAGGCAGACCGAAAAAAACACGCGGAGAAGATTGCTGGAGACAGGAATTAAAATGTTGAAGATATGAAAAGACCCGGATGGCACGGGATATATAGACTTGACATGCGTTTATTGAAGGCCTAAACTCCGTGGGATGTTGATGATCATGACGATATCGTTTTGGTATCTACATAACCACATTTCTTCTTTCAACATCTGTTCCCTAGTAGCCACTTATGGGGCGGGGTCATCACTATAGTAGCCACTTATGGAGCGGGGCCATCACTATAGTAGCCACTTATGGGGCGGGGCCATCACTATAGTAGCCACTTATGGGGCGGGGCCATCACTGTAGTAGCCACTTATGGGGCGGGGCCATCACTACCGCTGGTTTCTTTGTAACAGTTGTTTTGTAGAAATTTGTTTGACATGATGAGGTTGCCAGCGCAGTTGTCGCACATTACGACACGCATATAGTGGCAGTTGTCCTGTTATTATTGCATCTCCTCTGAGAGAACCGGGATGTACATGGTACCCATGATGTGCCTACCTACTAATCAATCCTTTTAACTATACAGGCAATACCTACCCAAATCTCTACCTACACCATTCACCCATCTGTTTAGCTTGCTAAAAGCAGCCCATGCGTCCATTCTTACCTTCCATCCATCTTTCAGCCACCATAGTTATGGTTAAAGAAGGTAAAGAAATAATTTCCCTTAACTACAGCAGACTAACATGGAATGCTAAATAAATGAAGATTATCCACGTAAACCCTGGCTCACGTTCCAGCTAAGCTCGTGCATGTTTATACGTCAAAAAACAAACCTCTCACAAGGAGTGTGATCGGTTGGAGAGAGGGAGAGACAGAAAAACTAGTGGAGGCCAAACGTCAGGATTAGCAATAGAAGAATTTAAACACAGAACTGAGGGAAAGAAAATGCACAGCAAAAAAGGAAAAGAAAAGTGGCAAAACGCCAAAACCACACACAGAGAGAGTAGCAGTCCTGGGTTCGGAGATAAAACAACAATAGATGTATGAGGTAAAGCGGTAAATGAAAGATATATATTTTTTTATTTAATAAAGGTGAAAAGGGTTGAACAAAAGATTTCAACTGTAGTCTTCTCGCCATCCAGGATGAGGCAGCAACCAGACAGACAACCAGGGCCGGCCACAGGCCGATTTAACGTATCTGATCCAATCGGGTCTCGAGCCCACGTGGGGGGGGGGGGGGGGGGGGGGCTGTGGGGGGTGGAGGGCGCACACTCAGGCTGCCACCTTCAGTTTTTAAAATAAAAAAATTATAATAAGGAACGACATACAAAACAGGTTCGGTTGGAAGATTTTATTCAAGGTCATTGACAGAGATAAAATATTGCATCATTCCTTCTTAGTCTTGAATTACTCTTGTTCTAATTAATCGAGAGAGAGAGAGAGAGAGAGAGAGAGAGAGAGAGAGAGAGAGAGAGAGAGAGTAAGACAAGTAGATAGATACATAGATTATAGTTCGAAAATGCAGTAAATCAAACTTGTCAAATCTGTAAAGTTAGTATATTTGGACGGCCATATCCTGGGTCGAGGAAATTTTTTTTTTTTCTTAACCAGCAGCACTTGGGCTTTCAGCCCTTCGGCCCAATGACATGTCATTGCGAGGCTGGGGAACCTGAGGACTTTCCTTCCAACCCGGTCAGGAGCTTCGCTCCTTCCCATCCACAGAGGGTTTATCACAGGAGCCGTTCAGGCTATTCAGTCAAATTTCCGGCCGTAAACATTTCTTCAAACGCCGACGCCCGGGTTTGAACCATGAACACCTGGTCGCCAGTACAACGCCGAAGCCATTACACCAGCACTAACCAAGTCTTCCTTCTTTAAACATTGGAAAACCTTTGAAAATCCGGAAATTTCTTGCTCTGAATGAGGTAGCTACCGGGTTTCCAAATGTTTTATTGCTCCGTGTATATTTTTGACAATTCCAGTCAAGGGAATGGACCTTTTCCACATTGAAATTGATCAAATCGTATCTAAGGTCAAACATGCTTCAGGACAGACTCAACAATCTTGACGTCCACAGAATGTGATGAAGCAAAATATTTAAAACTTCGAGAAACAGTATGTAGAACAGAAAACAAGAAATACATTTTTTTACAAATAAAATTTTCCCTCGTTTTGGCGAGTCTTGTCCCGTTTAACATAGTCGGTTATATTAGGGCGCATGTCCAAATATAAAATACCCTTAGGTCTGATGTTAAAATTATAATTTTAATTTCAACATTAGAAAACAAGAAATATTTATATATAAGTATAGTTTTGTGGTAACATGTTTTATGTCAAACTATCGGTCATAGGATGGTGACACAACAAGAGAAATCCATACTAGAATTGCTTTGGCAGCTAGCGCCTTCAATAGATTATCTAACATTTGGAAATTACGATCATTGAATATACATACCAAGTTTCGTCTGTTTAATTCAAATGTTATCTCAGTGTTAACATACGGCTGTGAGAGTTGGAAAATAACAAAATCATTGGAGAACAAGCTGAATACATTCGAGAACAAATGTCTTAGAAAACTCATGAACATCAGTTGGAAAGAATTCAAGACTAATCGACAAATAAGAGAAGACTCTAGGCAGAAATATGTCTCCGACTATATAAGGAAAAGACGATGGTCATATATCGGTCATGTCCTACGAATGCAAAACAACAGAATACCACTACAGGCGCTCACTTGGGTTCCTGAGGGTAAGCGGAAAAAAGGAAGACCAAAAGAAACACTCAGAAGAACAATAATAAGAGAAGGAAGAACGTTGGGCCTAAATAATGTGCAAGAGCTAAGAGGAGTGGCGTCACAACGAACAACCTGGAGAGCACTGGTTTCTGCCTTATGCGCCGTGTTTGGCGCTTAAAGAATTTATTATTATTATTATTTATCGGTCATACAGATATTGCTTTATTTTTAATACATTTAATAGCATATATTCCTAATATCTACTTTTAAATAATCATAAATCCAGGGGCCCCAATCAAAACGGCCCAAATCGGGAACCGCATTTACTAAGGCCGGCTCTGTACAGTTATAATTGTATAACATTTACATATTCGCAACGGGTACAGGACGATAGTATATTATCTGAGTCTTATCTCCTCACACACACAACATACAAAACACTCACATACCATATACATCCTCATCATTTCCCCTGTACCCCTGATGGAGCATACAGCCACCGCTACAGCTGGTCCACTGGCAGGAAGCCTGTACCAAAGCGTGCATGTCCTCTTGTATCGATGATTTTTGTAACATTTGGTTGTGCATGATGGATGATCCTATGCACAACCTTAAATCAGTGCCTCTTATAATACTAGTGTAAAAGCCCGTCATAAGACGGGAATTAAATTCAAAAGCACCAATACCTAACGGCAATTTTACTTATTCAAAAGTATTTTTAAAAAACCACTGTACATCACCACAGTACACGAACTACGTAGCAGCAGCGAGGATTCTTTATTTCCTGCGAGTGCCTGATAACATACCTTTATATTTGTTTCACATTAATCCCAATGTGTGTATACGTGATCACACATTCTATAAATATATTTTTGTGCACACCGTCATTTGCGCATTCTTCTTTGGTAAGTGTTACTATTTTCAGGAGAGTACATATAATAATAATAATAATAATAAATTCTTTAAGCGCCAAACACGGCGCATAAGGCAGAAACCAGTGCTCTCCAGGTTGTTCGTTGTGACGCCACTCCTCTTAGCTCTTGCACATTATTTAGGCCCAACGTTCTTCCTTCTCTTATTATTGTTCTTCTGAGTGTTTCTTTTGGTCTTCCTTTTTTCCGCTTACCCTCAGGAACCCAAGTGAGCGCCTGTAGTGGTATTCTGTTGTTTTATATATAAGGTACATATAAGGGAAACAATATAATTAATGTCTAACTTTCAACCAAAGTTGCATCCATTAGCGTTAGTGACAGAAAAAGCTGGGATTTTATATACAGTGATGCCTGAGGGGAGCAATATGATTGTTCTTTCTGTGCTTCCTCACAGTCCCCCGTGAATAATAAAGGTCCGGGTAGTCCCATAGTACATACTGCCGTGAGGGATTGAAATGTTAGAGACTTCACCAGGTCCAGCTTTTTTTACAATAAGGGGTGACAAGTTCCCTTCTTCTCTGCCTTTTGCCTCCCTTATCTCAAGAGCAGGGTCAGGTACCCATTTAGAGCTGGGTAGACTGAAGCGTTACGCTACCAGATTTCGATCCGAGAATGATGTAGGCCTATTAACATAAAATCGTGATGAAAATAAACAGGACGGAATCTAGCAACCCCCATCTGATTCTCGACAAACACAGACCTAAATGGCTTGGGGTTGTGAGACACGTGAAAGATTCGCAAAGGCCACAACTGACGAGCGAAACCACAGGGCTGGAAACCTGATCCTCTCAACCCCTGAACGAACCAACCAGCCACCCTATGGTAGGCACATCAAAAACAAGTGTACGCAATTCTTCCTGACCCCACTTCCTGCAAAGTGAGAAGTGCTGCAGACGGAAGAAAGAAAACGTAAGAGTTGGGAGGAAAATTAGAGATGAGTACAGAGAACGACTGCCTCCGTGTATTTCATGAAGAGGCAAAGAACAGGTCTACAGCACCTTCATGCATGTCGTACACGGCGACTAATATGACTGTGTGAATGGGTCTGGTAACCTCATCATGTAACACAAACTACCACAGAAACTACCACTGTTAGAGCACGTGAATACTTAGTGAAGGCTTCTTGCAAGGGAACCAGCTACAGTGGGGGCTCTATGCTCCAGAGGGAGGACAAGGGAAACTGAAGATAATGATGATGGAGAATGACTGAAGAAATAAATAGACTTGCACATGAAAAATAATGAGCAAAATTAGAAAAAACAAAAACATAGCAAAAAAAAAACCAAAAATAAAAATAAATTAAAATTAGAGCATTACATAAAAAGAACTACCACAAAAAAAAAAATTTAGCAATGAAATTATCTTTCCTCCTACTTCTCCTCTCCCTCTCTCTCTCTCAAACGTATATACACTAAAAACTGAGGACAGAAAATACAGAGGTACAGAAAGAAATGTCATCAGTTTCACCTTGCTATAAAGCTCTGCTACACTAAACAGGGAGTGTGGATAGGTTGGGGGTCATAGGCCAACACTCCAGGGGTCTTTTCAAGATCTGAACAATAGGGGGCTGACGCTTTCGGGAAAAATGTGCGAATCTGACCACCATCGGCGTCTTTCATTCTCACTGCCTCGTTCTCTCACCCCTCCCTTTTAAAAAAAAATCTCTCTCTCTCCCTCCCTCAATTACCGTAGCACCAGATGCTGCCCTCTACGTATCTCATCTATATGTCTAACTTTCTCCTCCTTGCCCCCCCCCCCCCCCCCCGGGTCGTATGCAGAAACTTTCTGTTTCTCTTCATGAGAATTTTTTTTATCAGGATGTACAACACAGACAGCGTCCGGCTAGCAGAGTGGTTAGAGCGCTAGTCTTTCGCGGCAACGGCGCCGGGTTCGCGATTCACGGTACCGACAAGCTCCAGTCTGCCCAGCTGTAAATGGGTACCTAACTCTGAGTTAGGGAAGGAAAAGGCAGCCAGGAAGGGAACTTTTCACCCCCATCTCTCTATGCTGGACCTAGTATAGTGAAGTCTCTAACACTTCGCTCCCCCTACGGCAGTATCTGCTATGGGACTACCTTTATCTCTACAGTACAGGGTAATTGAAAAGCCACTTCCCATTTTTTCAATTATTATATCCTCACGTGTAAGGTAAAAGTAAATGATCCCGTTACACGCCCATTGAGGCATATTGGGAATATGGTGTTAGGCCCATATTTTCTTGACCATCAGCACACTAGGGGTGACGTGGTCAACATCACGCCGGCCGCCTTAACCTTCCCTGAAGATCCTCACGTGTACCTATTTGATATACATAAAACAAATGTCAAAACAAAGAACAGTAACTCCCATTTGACTAAGAAGTATGTTGTTTTTTTTTTAAATCCAGAGAAACAAAATAACATCTAAAATGGCTAACAAACTGACGTTCCAGTAGACCAGAACATAATTATTCCCCACCATGTTTTGGCGGGTTACTCGATCGCATTAACAGATTCGCCGATTAGAAAGAATTTTTTTTGAAGTATGGTAATGTTACACAAGCGCTGTTTTTTTTTTTTTTTGGCAAAACATGCTGGGCTTCAGTCTATCCAGCTGTAAATGGGTACCTGACTTTGCACTTGAGTTAGGGGAAGAAAAGGCAGCGAGGAAGGGAACCCCCACCTCTCGATGCTGGACCGAGTATAGTGAAGTCTCTAACACTTCCCTCCCCCTACGGCAATATCTACTATGGGACTACCTTTAAAATTACACACTGGGCATAAATCCAGCTACCTAAGGAGGATGACGCTGCCAATCGCACCAAATGGTGATGCTCCCTACGGGGTCACCTCAGACTAGGCGAAAAGAAGCTCTCACAACAAGTAGAAGAGAGAAGAACACACTGACAGGAACACCAAACAACATGTAGCTGACGGTTATCACCGCAGGGGCACATCCCGTAGTCCGTTATGACTGAGGGGACTACTAACTAATGTTATAAATAGTTTTAAAGGAAACTAAATGAGGATTCACCAAATATAATTGAGACAACACAACATAAAAACTTCAGTCATCATTTTTTTTTTATGGCTTCCTATCACGAGCGCCAGGGAAAATCCGCCCTGAATACTGGCTACTAGCTCTCTAAGAGTTAATTATCGTGTACTACATGTTTTGAATACGTTAATTAATGCCGCCTATTCAGCAAGCTAACAACAGCGCTTTCATTAAAAAAAAAAAAACCTGACATGGGTCAGTATGCCCCGGTCGAAGGTTAGAGTTTTTCAAAAAATGTCAGTGTGACCTGGATATAATTAGAAATTGCAGAGACGGGCAAGGAAATAATCCAAGCTGGCACATGCAAATCGCCACGCGCCCATTACCGTAGCCGCACATTCAACTATATATCTACCTATCCATTGGTGGTTTTAGGCTCTTTTGCAACAGGAATTTATGTACCAGGGACCTCGTGAGTTCACGCCTGTCTTGGACCTCGCACAACATAAAACCTACCTACTGACCAACCCACCAACTACTTACCTACCAATATCTATCTATCATCTATCTATCTGTAGACTGCATCAAGCACGTCTATCCGTCTATCTATCTGTCCAATCTGTTAAACGCAAATATATTATCTAAGCTGACAGCTGCCAATGTTGTTTCAAGTATACACACGGCCACGACATGTAACAACATACAAATGCTCTTATAACTTCATAAGTCTGGGTGACACGCACTGCGTATGGGAGGTTTCTACATGTTTGACTTACACGTGGGAAGACTCTGAGACACAAGAGCTGGAATTTCTCTGGACTTTACGCAACCAATTCTATCCGATGGGCTTCCACCATCATATTGTCCTGTCTGTACTATTTGCAAGCAACGAAAAAAAAAACAACAACAACCTTACCTTACACTATCTTCTTGTGCGCGTGCGTTATTCATTATCTCCCCCCCCCCCCCCCCCCCGACCTATTAAAGTTCCCCAGAAATGAATTTGAATACAATAGTTTTACAAATAGATATTTGGCTGAAGTTTTACGGAAATGAATATAAAATGTTATAGTTTTATGTTATATGTTTTTTACCCACATCTTGGTCACTATGTTTACATTTTACTTATGCCAATATGACGTATCAATCTAAAAATAGCCGATGCAAACGGGAAAAAAATCAACACCGAAAACAGAGATAATGCTAAACCCGGATAGTGTCACCTCATCAATTCCTTATCAGTCACATCTGACCCAAGGAGGGAGCCGCGCTGGTGTAATGGCTTCGGCGTTGTACTGGCGACCAGGTGTTCATGGTTCAAACCCGGGCGTCAGCGTTTGAAGAAATGTTTACGGCCGGAAATTTGACTGAATAACCTGAACGGCTCCTGTGATAAACCCTCTGTGGAAGGGAAGGAGCGAAGCTCCTGACCGGGTTGGAAGGAAAGTCCTCAGGTTCCCCACCCTCGCAATGACATGTCATTGGGCCGAAGGGCTGAAAGCCCAAGTGCCGCTGGTTACAGGAAAAAAAAAAAATCTGACCCAAGGAAAAGTATATAAAACAGTGAGGTAGTCTGCATTACAGAAACATTAGTGGAAATCAGCTATTAGCCCCAGTCTACTCAGCTGTTAATGGGTACCTGCTTTTGAGTTTGAGAAGGTAAAGGCAGTGAGGAGAGGAACTGGTCAGCACAACTCTCGAAATTGGACCTAGTATAGTGAAGTCTCTAACGCTTCACTCCACTAGGGCAGTATTTGATATCTTCTTCTTCCATCCTTAGCCACCAACCGACAAAGCAGTCAGTGGCCAATATGCCTAGTGGCGTCTTAGGGCAACAACAAATTGATTTCTTTGCCATTGTATCCCATCACGCCTAGTGGCGTCTTTAGGGCAACAACAAATTAATCCATTTGCCGTTGTTTCCGTAATCAAATTGACTAGCAAACAGGTGATCAGCCCGTTGTGCAGTATTTGATATGGGACTACCGTTTTTAACCCAGACTTATACAAGCTGTTGATCGCTAGTCTGTGACCACCCATGTTTCCAGCACATACATATTTGTAGTAACCGTATATGGTACATCAAATCTTGGAGTGTCAAGTTCGTACGTACACAGTTGGGTTCGCATACGACACAGTTAACGCTGGAATGCTAAGTTCGAGCGTATATATATAATTGGACGCGAACACATACGGATCTATCTGGCGCTGGGATGCTAAGCGATGACTAACAATGTAAAGACATGGAGCTAATTTAAGGGGGGCCACTCGAAGTTCAACAGTTTCTGACATTGTTTACACATGTCACCGCGAAAACTGAACGGAATTCTTCAATGTAATGTAAAGAGCGAAAAGTATATGTGTAATGTAGCTGAACCGCAAGAACGATAGAAATATAGGTAAAATGTTGATTAATAAGCATACAAGTTGTAACATATTAAACTAAACATTTTTACACCTAACCTAAGGAACTCTAGCAAAAAAAAAAAAAAACACAGGTAAAGGCTATCACATCAGGGGCGCATATCCATAGTCAGTTATGACTGAAGAGGACTACTAATACCTTTAAAAAAAAATTTATATATATATTTGCAAAAATACACGTTACTCAACAGAATAGAAAGATAAAAATGGTGAGCACGAAAGAGCGATTACCGATTGTGAAACGAGATACTGGAGAAACACAGAATAAAACACGACAAAATCTCGTGAGATCTGAAATCTCGTTTGAACAGCACTGGTGAATGAAAATACTTCTGAGAAGAAAAATTTTATGTTTATCTGAACACCTAGCAATGACGTATCCCGATCATCTAGTACTGAAAGGATGAACCGAAAGGTTGAATGGCTCACGGACAACTTAAAGACACTCAATATTACAGTTCACACGGCCGCACTACGCGCATTGATCAGCAAGTAATAATCACCATTATTCGCTTTATGACATAACAAGTTGATAAAAGCCACGTGTAGTTCCCAGAACAGACGAAGAAATAATAAGATTACTGCGTCCTCCGGCTTGTCGTAAGCGACGACTTACATGAGATTACGCTTAATGCTGGCAACCTTATTACTTAAAACAATTTGCTACAGTAACCACCGCTGGAAGAGAACACGAATGCACTGGTGCAGTCTTCCTGCAAGGGGGGCCAACTGGGGTGGTGGGATCCATGATCCGCGTGGAGCGATAAGGAAAATAATGCTGAAGTTGAGAACAGAAGACAAATGTGCTCCTGACGCTGATAGAAAAACCAATGCTTGGTCTGGAATCTTCAGGGTAAAACAAACAGGAGACAAAATTCACACGCGCATATGGGGGGAACCAAAAACAAACTTAAAATAAGAAACCCGGGATTTATGTCCACGATGATGGGAGCCGCGCTGGTGTAGTGGTTACCAAACTGCGCTGGCGACCGGGTGACCCAGGATCAAACCCGGGCGAGACATTTGAAGATTTTTCGTCGACCGGGATTTGGACTGGATTAACTCGAGCCCTGGCGAGGACATTTGAAGACCAGGGACTGGCGGCTCCTGAGCCGACCCAGCTCTAATACCTCCGAAATCGGCTAGTATCTGCATGAATGGCGAGGGACACCTGTCTCTGGGGAAAAAAAGGGATACTGACGTAAAATCAGTCTCAGGTTAGACATACTAACCTGAGATTTCGCCTGGAGTATTAGCGGGCGTACGAAAAAAATAATTTTTTTTTAAATTTCCATGATTAAACCTACAGATGGGACTTAAGTCGCAGCAACAGTGATAAATGCAGTCAGCGACCCATAGCTTGACTGCTTGCGTCAGCAAACCAGAGCTGACCAAGACCCTACTCCACCTCCAAGTGATGGTTCTGGAGACAGGCTGCATCACTGCAGTCTGGCTGAGAGAGTAGGGATCGAAGACGGAAGGCTAACCCGGTCCCAAAAATGCCAGGCTGAAACCGGATGTGTCGGGCCGAAAGGCGCAAATATCGCAGCTTTGCTGTAAACGGCGACACAACGTAACAAACGTCCTTTTCAGGACGAGCGCAGAAGAAACATACTGATAGCATTACAAGACAGTCCTTGTTCTGAAATCCCTAGGATGAGAGAGACAGGAAGAGGATTACGACGCGATCCTAGAAAGCCATAAGGAGCCAGGGCTGCTGATTTACCTTTTTTTCATGCAGCAAATTCTTCAGATTTGTCACCTGGAATGTGCGAACATTAAACGAACATGGAAAACTGCACAGGTGGCAGCAGAAATGTAAATTTCTAAACTGACATCCTGGAAATGTGCTAGACAAGATCAAAGATAACAGAAAATGAAAACAGAAGAAACAGTGGTACCCTCAGGACATGAGGAAAAAAGGACACCTCATAGCGAATGAGTGGATGTTGTCGTGAATTATTCTAATCCCCATATATAAATTAAAACGTAAATGCAAAGCCTAACAAATAAATTTAATAAAAGGAAAGAAGAATGGTAAAGAACAGTGCTGTCACAATGACTGTACTCGAAATCCCCCTTGTTTTCTACTTCGTCGGCAAATTGTAACGCTTTCACGTTGATAGTAAAAGCCTACTGTATTATTACCCGCTTTCTTCAATGAAACGTGTGCTGTATTTCTTGGAAAAACATTGAGATACGCAAGCTGATCAATGACCTAAATTTAATATTTCATTCATTCCATTTTATACACGGCGTAACTAAAAGACAGATGGACTAAAGGATAGCGAGAAGGGAGAGGCAGAAAAGCAGGGACACGTGCAACACTAAACCCGCGTCGCGCGATACACAATTGCTGCCATCACGCGTGTAAGGCCACATGCACTAACTTTATTTCAATTCGTCAGTGATAAAATTCACTACCCTTCCCAGAGTTAGGTTTTAAAATCCTGAAAAACGCTTATTGGGAAAGATGACATTAGATGGGTTTACGTTTGAAAACATGACAGTACCCAGACACCACATGGGGATTGAAGTAAACAGGAGGTGGTAGAAAATGCACATTTTGAACGCAGCCAACTAGCTCCCTTAAATTCGTATATTTGGGTTCCTTAGGGTTTGCTGACAAAGAATATGTAAAACGTTACGCAAATAGTCTAGGAATTACCAAGTTATGGCCAAAATAAAATAGTGGGGGTGCCTGACAGCATGAAATCGTTTCTGCTCATAAAATTTTTTTTATAACGTGTTTGAAAAAACATTACGTTACGGAAATAGCCTACCATGTTAACTCCTATGTGATTGGAGCGCAACAAATGAAAGACTAAACACGATTGGTCGGACTATAAATACTATCTTGTGTTGTCAGGGGAAACGTGAGAAAGGGGTACTTTTTTGAAAAGATGTGTAGACGTGGTGTGATTGGGTAGAGCTGCGAATATACACAATTCAGAGCGTCTGTTCATTGCCACCTCTTGTAATAAACCTACTAAGAAGCAGTGCGTTGAGCACCAGTGTATATTTTTTATAAAATAAAGCCTGGGACATCGGCAGATCGGAGTTGTGCTATATTCATTGCCAGTCAACGAAACTGTTTATTATTATTTCCATGAATTGTGGTAAGCTTGAAATATTCAATATCTTTTAATGAAAATTGAATGTAAATTGATAATTTATGTCTGTATATATGTGTGGTTCAGTAGCGAACATGATGTAAAGCCTATAGTGCTCCAGCCTGAACAGAAGGTGTCGGAGGAAAGTAAAACTGCATGGAATGGCCAAACAGAACACTGACACCTAGATTATTAACTAGAAAGAAATAATGCTGGAATTGCAGAGGCGTAGTAACCATTAGGGAGGGAAATACTGGTATAAAGTATTTCAGATGAAGCTGACAGTTGGCCTAACGCTCTGAACTCAATGTTTGTGATGTATTGTGCTCAGTGTAGAAACAGAGTGTAAATTAGTTCTGACGTAGAAGGTACAACCTTCTTGTTTCAGGGACCGTGGTCTTAAAGTTATTGAGCAGCACCTGGTCAGAGCTTTGCTGAAGCCAGAGGTGGACAGCATACTCCTTGGTCCATATAGCAACCAGTGGGGTGGCTCCAGAACTCATTTAAATACTCGAGCAGAGGAGTCTTTTACTGCAGTCATCACGCAAGATAAGAGAGTGTGGCCATGGAGCTCAACATTATGTACCCCCATCTTAAAATGACATTATAAACTAAAATTAAGAGGGGAATTAAATTGTTTTAATACCAGGAACTGAGAACATCTCCAATACTAGTTCCCATAGAAACAAACTATTGAAGTCATGATGACAAATACCAACAGAGCTTGAACAAAACAAAACCAGTATTACCTCATGTTACCACTACACAACTGACACACATAGGATACCATTAATAATATATGTCACTATAATAATCATATTAATAAATTCTGTACATATAACTTGTAATTAAAATTGATTGTGATTCCTGGTTCCCTTTGTATTTGAATCAGGACACATATACATTCATGACAGCACTGAATACATATTGTTATTTGAAAAGTTATCAGTGACCCTTTAAGATATCCTCTTAGAGTGTTATATGTATGTGAGTGTCACAGTGTTGTCAAGTGTGGTGTTATAAATATTTATAGGGGACTTAGTGTTCTGACTGAGGTATATACATATGTGGCAGTAAGTAAGGTTATCTATAATACACTACTCTTATTAGATATAGATACCTTCACAGCTGATCTCAGTCAGTACACTAAGTCCCCTATAAATATTTATAACATCCCACTTTACCACATATATTGGGGTCTCGCCCTCGGGATTTTGAATCTTTCCCTATTACAAATATTGTGCGAAAGAGTTAGGACTGGACAGG